>JARYHS010011408.1:117183929-117362001 GCA_031002005.1 Vandiemenella viatica
GTACCTCCTTTGTCTGCTACTGCAATATCATTATGTAAAAAAGCTGAAGAGGCCATATGCTACTCAGCAAGTACCTAATTTGTTTTTCTTTATTTCTTTGTTACACAGGCTCTCGCTGATAGAGAAGGGAGTAAAATGTTCTTTTTTATTGCAAAAGAAGATTAAGTTGATGGGTAAGCGGTAACGCTCTGGCCTCGCATTCTGTAGGACGCGTTTCGAATCCAGATTTCGGGTTTCCAATGTTTTTGAAATCACTCTACATTCGTTTCCCTCAAAAGATAATGGCCGAATTCCTTCCCGTTCCTTGACCCCCATCCTCTCCAGGCGCTAAAGACCTCGACTTTAATGAGGCGCGAAAAAATAAATTTTAAAAATATACTGCGTAGGGAAATTTTCACCACAGCATATCTTCCTTGGCAGTTAATTAATAATTATAACACATTCGGATTCAGATTCCAGAATCTATACTTTCGGAAGGAAATTGTGTATTTTGGCACGATTATAGGCCTACGTCTGAAATATTAATAAAACCGTTTTACTACTAAGTTTTGTGAAATGTCATTCGAGGAAATTTATCCATCTAATTAAGTTATTCTTTTATGTTCTTCTAGATCTATTACGATCACAAATTTTCAGAGCTTCAACTGAAACGACCAACCGAGCGTGGAGGATGAGCGGTAGTGTTCTAGCCTCGCATTTGGGAGGACGCGGGTCCTATTCTCCGTTCGGCTATACAAATTTGGATTTTCCATGGTTTTCGAAAATCACTCCAGAATGCCGAGCTGGTACCTTCAAAGGTCATGGCCGATTTCCTTCCGATTCCTTGCTCCTAGCCCTTCCCCGTCTCTAAAGACATCGACGTCGACGAGGCGTAAAGCCAAAACGAAAAAAGCCAACTATTAAGTTAGTATGTGAATTCATTAGGGTATTCCCACCATGAACTTCAAGAAAGCAAATATCATCGAATGGTAGTATTTGCCGCTGACTACCCGCCAGTGTGACTCAGTGTGTGAGGCGCCGCACACTGGATGAGTGAGGCACAACGTGGCTGGGCTCGAACCCAGATCAGCGTAACGGCCGTCCTTACTGCGGTTTAAGGCTGTTTTCCGCAGCCATAAAGGACGGTCCCCAATCTCCGCCTCATAAACCACACATTTCACAAACACCTTTATCACCCACGGAACACAATTACACATTTCATGGACATATGGCAAACACTTCACTTCTTCAACCAGCTGGTCTGCGGAGAGGAGTGCTTAAACCATATTAAAGACTTTAAATGGACCGTTTCGGAGCAACACCACTGGAGATTCTACCTACAAACAAGAACTTGCTGAAGCAACACGTATAAAATATATAGTGTATGTATGAGTTCTTCACTAGTGCTCACAGAACTATAGTCCGATGCATAAAATGTGGTCTGACATTGCAATAACACAAATAACAGATAATAGTTGCAGTCTCGAGCCGCTTCTGAAGTAAAACATTGTTATCTCTTAAAATATGTAAAAATGTTAATAGTTAGTTAAGAGAAAAAGTTGTAAATTATGTAGCCAATAATCTTAAAATAGGTATTTGATCAAATATGGAAAATAACAAATACCGGCAGTAGATGTTAAACTAATCTAGTTCACCTGTGAAACGAACAACCTACTAGCCAGATATTAAAGACTCCTTACTTCTGCAATTACATATATATCATTAGTTCTCACAACCAGTGTTGGAGGTGGCCAGTCTCCCGATGGGCGGCCTTCCCGGTCACTTTGGCTGCCAGAGAGACTGAGAACGTGCGCTATTCCGGGAGATTTGGAATTCGGATTACCGCACCGATACCAATGCTGGAAATGCTTTCTTAGATGGTAGAGTAGTAGATAGTAGTAATAGTTTAGTAATAGTAGTAGTGGTAGACGTACGAAGTGACATAGTGAAATATTAAAATTCTAACCATAAAGTGGACAGAAACTGCAGACACCATACAAAACTAGAAAACTATAATAAATCAATTATGACAAAATGCAGCAAGTTTAGAAAGTTATAATATATGTTAACAGCGGAACAATCGTATGTATCGTGCCAACAAGAAAAGACTGTACAGATATTGCCAAAGCCATACTAACAAAATTGAAATTATTCATTGTGAAATTATCTGTTGAAATATCAAATGTAAAACTGTTGTGTTAAATTAAGGCCTATTTTAGTTTCTAGATACTAGGCTGTAATAATGTGTGCTAATAAAAAAAAAATCTTCATTAGTATGTGGTAGTACTACCTGGCAGTGGGGATAAAATACTTGTCGTCAGCAAATTCCGCAAGTCCGTTCATTAATTTTCTCCACAGAAATACCGTCTCTCTCTCTGAAAAGTCTTTCAATTCTATTTATACTGCTTCAGACCATATTAAACATAATTTAATTTTTCGTGCATTGCAATTTCTCATCAAACAATAAACTGACCACTCTCTTATCTACTATATAGTTTCCTAAGCTCGCTCACTCATTCACTCACCCCGATAGCTATTGGCTGGAGAACGGTGTCACGTGTCACCCTTCGCTCGCAAAACAGCGACCATAGGTACCATTAGGCTGCCGAAGGTCGCCGGTTCGAATCCGGCCGCTGGCATGGATGTTAAGTGTTGTGTGTCTGTGTTGTGTCCTGTCCGTCCTGTGGCGTCCGCACTTCGAAGACTATATAAACACTGGATTTAACTGATTCACTGGAACTTTAATATAACACATTAAGCTGCTGTATGGCCTCAGCTGCCAAAAGCCATTAAAAAAAAAAAAGAAGATACCATTAGAAGAAATTCTTGTTATGTCCACAATTTAATAGTTAAACAACGCTACCAAATTAATTGCCACAATGTATTCATTAAGTTTGCTTTTCGTAGCGTTTCATAATTAAAAAAGTATTGATAAATTTTGCGGCTGAAAAAACGTGGATCTGCTTTTCGTCAACATGTTGCTAATGAAAGCAACTTAAAAAAATTACTCATGGTCTCTGCTGTAACCACGAATGCCAATAGTCATTCCAGCCTAGGCTAAATTTCAGTTAGTTAAAACTTTCACTAAATTTGTTGCTTGACCAAAGTTTATGTAATACGGTTTATTTGCTTTTTAACTATTTTACTGACCACTTCGTTAATAGTGTTTGTTCATGTTCGTTGTACGTGAGTTATTAGTTTATTTTAAGTCGACATCAGACCAAATATGTTACCGAATCAACTATTCTGACAATTCATTTGTTCGGAGTTGCTCAACTGTTAATTATGTGGAATCTATATATTAATACGCTAAGCGAAAAACTTTGGAAACATTTTCAGAATATTGCGCGCACGGAGAAGTGTGAGATTTGGCATAGTTAAAGTTTATATGGGGAAGAATGCATAAAGCCAAAATGTACATATAATATGTGTTAAAAATACATTAAATTAAGTAAAATAAATCATTCGTTGTATACATTCAATTGTTTTTTGTGCCACTACACTTAGCGATTCTGCCCAATGTCTGTGATCTTTGTCAACAGTAAAGAAGAAAAAAATTATAAGCATAGTTAAACATGTTACAGATACATTATTAAATGAAAAATAAATTCGCGAACGTGTGTGTGTTGTGAGTGAAATCGGATCGGAGCCAACTATGTGACGGTGTATTTCCAGCATTGAGATACTCTGTGGTCTTTGTGGAAACCAAAGAGTCGAGCTTAATCTCTGAATTTACTTAGAAGCAGAAGCAACATTTCGAAACGGAGTATATTCGGAATTCATTAAATCATGATTTAGATATACAATGTTACAATGATGCAGTTCAAATTGATGTAGCTGTAATATAATGGAGAGCCACCATTTGAACGAAATCTGGTAGTTAAAAAAAAAAGTGAGTACATGAATGGCAGCAAAGTCTTTATATACTGAGTTTAGCATTACGTCGAACCTACAAATATTGTCCTGTCGGTCTGAAATATGATACACACATTCCTTAGGCGATAATATTTCATTTAAAGTGTATATCGTAAGCTTCGAATATGTTGAAATGAGGAAAAATCACTCGAAATATGGGTATGCATACATGTATTACGCAAGAAATACACGTTCATAGCTGTTGACATTTATTCCACGTGTTTTTAAGTCTTCATTATGAATAAAAACTGCTTTCCACATGCAAATAGAAAATCATGTAACATTTACGATTTCTCTGTGCGGGCTGACATAATGTTTTTCAATGCTAAGATACATTGCATGGCGTCTACCGTAACTAAAAACTAATTAACTTACTTAATTATGGTCGAATTTCGACCACTGGGCGATCTCTAGTGTGTATTAAATTCTCTGGCCCTTACAGATACTACGACCAATGATTACATTATGAGTGTTTGCCCAGTCTGAATAAATAACAACATGATGCTTTCGAAGCAAACAGCAATTTTTTAAATTTTGCAGAGTCAACTTGAAGGTAAAAATACCAGTCAAGTTTATATTTAGCAAGGTCGAGTCTATGACCTGTAAAACAATTATACGATTGCGCTATCGTTCCTGATTAATACTCACCTCTATTAGTGCTTCTGAGTTCTGCAAGTTCAAGACATTTTATTCACCCTGAAACACAGCTCAAATTTATATGTCGTCAAATCAGGTCAAACTGTCATAATCTTTCATTCTAAGAACTGAACTATTCTAGACCCGTGACTAGTGTTGTAAAAAAACGGTTTTTTTTCTGGCTTGAAAAAAAAACATGAAAAAAAACTTTGAAAAAAAACATGTTTTTTTTTCTGGAACCGTTTTTTTTTCACAACTACTAAATCTCAAATTTTGTAAGGCAGTTATTGTTTAAAATGACTGTTTTAGAGTTTATTCTAAGTTCTTATCTTAGTTTAAAATCTACTATATTTTTCTGGTTCAGTAAAAAAAAAAAATTACGAAAATATTGGCAAAATTGACTGAAATTTTCTTTATGAACGGGGATTTCCCGAAAAGACTAGGTTGCGCGAGAATGAATCCCCATTCCCCATTGTTTGGATTGATACTTGCTATTTGAAATAGTGCTGCCAGCCCTACAAAATTACCTACAGATCTTTTAAAAAAATCAGGAATTTAAAATTTATCCACGGTTTTTTGCCTTATTGGGCTTTCCTTATATTCGTATACTTGTTAACTCTCAGAGTATAGTGGTAATAGTGGTACTGACTCATTAAATTGTCAGTAAGGGAGCGTGCATAAACCACATAGCTCCATTGGCCTCCTGTGAACCCTCCACGCTAGCCCTACGTGGCTTTTGCCTCCCCCCCCCTCACTCCCCCTTCACAAAGCACGTAGCTTTCTTCCGTTTTGATTCCAGAAGACATTTTGTACTGTTTTCTCTTGTCAGACTATTGTAAATTACATACGGATATAATTAACTGAGGGAAATAAATACTCACATGCTGTTATGAGTTCAGTTCCTCATTTTAACTGTGAAAAATGTTACGAAATGAATGTTACGTGGCCTGGCTCGGAACCCCCCCCCCCTCTCCCCACGTAGCCCAGCGTAGCCTTCCAGCTAACCCTCCTCCCTCTGGACCGATTCACGTAGTTTGTGCACGGTCCCTAATTATGAATCGTTTCCTTGCAACCGTTGGTGTAAACAAACGATTGAAAAGAAATAAAGCTCCTATTTTGTATGATAATAAATTTTAATTCAAACTTAAAAGACCATAATACAGAACTATAGGTGCAGTCTTTATGCACAGTGTGTACTTTGCTCACAATTTAAAATTGCAATCTCAAAATCTTTAGCGCACAATACAAGAACAACCAGTAAAAGAAAATTTAACTATTTCTGAAGTGAGAGGAGACAGAAGAAGAGACAGAAAATTCCGACACCGACCGAACTAGTGTTGTATTTCTGATACTAATGAATGTGGTACTGACATAGAGGATGAATAAAATTATGTTACCTATATAGATACACTTATGAATCATTATGTGAGACATTATATGATTCAGTAAGACTTAAAACACACTTGTAAAATGAAAGTTCCTTAAATAAAACTATAATTTATCAAATATATTGTTTTCTGAAAAAAATTTAGAAAAAAAACACGGGTGCTAGGTTTTTTTTTTCATGTTTTTTTTCACAAAGCTGAAAAAAAAACATTTTGTTTTTTTTCAGTTTGCAACACTACCCGTGACGATACGCAAAAAACAGTCATGGGCTTACACTAGTATACATATATTGTCTTTGTCACATGCACACAGCCACTTCTAACCATGGAGGAAGGAATAATATTGTCGCGTTGGAACCGGGCAGGTGTGAATTCGAAGGTTACTTGTCAATGAACACAGCACTTAAACTGAGAACAGGTTTATTGAGAACTCAAACATACACGCAGCACTGACTGCCTCTTGGGCAGAATGCTCTTCTAGTTAACAAATGAAATGTGTAGAAGTTACAAGTGACCTTAGGAAACATGTAGAATCTTCTGGAAATAATAAACAGAATTAAATAATTTTTGTCAGTGGGCGGGATTGAACCGGCGACCTTCGGTACCGCAATTCGTGACGCTACCCGCTGCGCCATGCTGGCAGACGGTACACTGGCGTTCATGCGGCATTGCTCCCTCTCCTGAGGAAAACAGCGTCCCGCTGTTAGATTTCTTTTGGGGCACGCTGAAGTGTCCTGGATCTTGATCTTGTCGTGGGTCCTCTGTATGGCAGTTCTGGAGGGCCCCTCCTGTTTGTACTATTATCTTCCTGTCCGACTTCCTCAGTATCCAAACCGTCCTCAGAGTCCTTGAACAAGAAGCTGGTTGTGCCTAGCTGCTCGTCAGGATTGTAGTAAGGCTTCATGCGGAGGACGTGAACAATGTCCCTTCGCTTTCGTCGTTTCGAAGACGGCTCATAATCCTCGACTTCGTATGTGACGTCTGACCGGCGGCGTATGACACGATACGGACCAAAGTACCGCTTCAGTAACTTTTCTGATAGCCCAACCTTCCGGACAGGGGTAAAAATCCATACGAGATCTCCTGGGTTGTACGCAACAGGTCGGTGCTTGCCGTCATACCGCTGACGGTCCCTCTCCTGGGTGGCCAGTGTTCGTATGCGAGCCAGCTGTCTTGCTTCTTCGACCCTGGTAATGAGCTGTTTTATATAGTCATCCTGAGTGTCGTCCGGCTGGAATGGGAACAGCGTATCCATTGTGGTCTCAGCTTCACGGCCATGGAGCAGAAAAAACGGAGTGAAGCCTGTCGTATCTTGCCTTGCTGTATTATAAGCAAATGTGACCACTGGCAGTATTGTATCCCAATCCTTCTGCTCAACATCCACATACATCGACAGCATATCGGCTAATGTCTTGTTGAAGCGTTCTGTGAGACCGTTTGTCTGAGGGTGGTATGCAGTTGTCATCCTGTGGACAACGTCGCATCTTGACATGACCTCTGATACTAGTCTTGACTGGAATACCTTTCCACGATCGGATATCATCACACGTGGTGCTCCATGCTTCAAAATAATGTCTTCTACTAGAAATTTTGCAACCTCTGGAGCTTCTGCAGTCGGCACAGGTTTGGTGACAGCGTAGCGCGTGAGGTAGTCGGTGCAGACTATTATCCATCGGTTACCGGTTGTCGACTTCGGGAACCTCCCCAAAAGGTCGATCCCAATTCGGTGGAATGGAACTGCTGCAGGTGGAATTGGTACTAGATGACCTGGAGGTAATTGCGGCACATGTTTCCGTCGCTGGCACTCTTTACAGTGACTCACATAATGCTTGACAGATCGGTAGAGACCCTTCCAGTAATACCTGCGTCTGATTCGGTCCAGGGTCTTCACAAATCCCAGATGACCGGATATTGGAGCGTCGTGGAAATACTTGAGAATAGCTGGCTGGAGATGAGCTGGAACGACCAGAAGCCACTTGGGGCCTAGTGGATCGTAGTTGTTCTTATACAATGTCCCATCTATCAATTGAAACCCTCCTTTGGCCGGTTCTCCTTTCTCCAAGGCGTCTATGGTTCTTAATAACTCTGAATCTTCCCTCTGTTCAGCTGCAACGTCACCTAATTCAGCGAGGGCTGAAATTCCATTCATGCTGTTGTGTTCTATTAAAGGATTCCTTGAAAGGCTGTCGGCATCCTTGTGTTTGCGTCCGTTTTTGAATACCACCGTGACGTCGTACTCTTGAAGTCTAAGTGCCCATCTTGCTAGTCGACCTGATGGATCCTTCAAGCTGGTTAGCCAACATAAAGAATGGTGGTCTGTTACGACGGTGAAAGGTTTGCCGAATAAATACGGACGAAACTTGTTGATAGCCCAGACAACTGCGAGGCATTCTTTCTCGGTTGTAGAGTAGTTTATCTCGGGCTTAGAGAATACTCTTGATGCATAGGCTATCACCTTCTCAGCACCTTCCTGAATTTGCACAAGCACTGCACCGATCCCATAACCGCTGGCGTCAGTGTGAAGTTCAGTTTCTGCATTCTCGTCGTATAAGGCTAGAACTGGTGCGGAAGTTAGAGCCTCCTTAAGTGCCTGGAAAGATCTTTCTTTAGTTTCATCCCAGTAAAACTTGGCGTCTCCCTGCAAAAGTTCTTGCAGTGGACGTGCCATGTTACAGAATCCTTTTATGAAACGCCGGAAGTATGAGCACAGCCCAAGAAAGCTTCTCACATCACGAATGTGCTGAGGAGTTGGAATTCCATGACGGCCTTACTTTATCTGGATCAGCGCGGACGCCATCTCCGTTGACCAGGTGCCCCAGGATTTTTATCTCTCATGCGACGAACGAGGCACTTCTTCGGATTGAGGCGGAGTCCTGCAGTCTGAACACACTTCAGCACCGTTGACAGGCGACTCAGATGTTCTTCAAATGTTTTCGAGGAAAACAACAATTTCATCTAAATAACAAAGACACGTCGTCCACTTAAGGTGTCGAAGTAAGTTGTCCATCATGCGTTCGAATGTGGCCGGAGCGTTGCATAATCCGAATGGCATTACTTTGAATTCATAGAGGCCATCAGGTGTAATAAAAGCCGTCTTTTCTCTGTCAGCTTCGTCAACCTCGATTTGCCAGTAGCCTGTCTGCATGTCCATGGTTGAGAAGTATGTAGCTCCTTTCAAGCAGTCTAAGGCGTCGTCGATGCGCGGCAGTGGGTAGACATCTTTCTTTGTGATTTTGTTCAGGCCGCCGATAGTCGACACAGAATCGCCACGTACCATCCTTCTTCTTTACGAGGACCACCGGAGATGACCAAGGACTCTCCGAAGGTTGAATAATGTCATTATGCAACATCTTCTCCACTTCCTCTCGAATTATTCGCCTTTCGACTGGTGACAATCGGTACGAGCGCTGGCTAATGGGCGGATGATCCCCAGTATTGATACGATGCTTTATCGTGGGCCGTTTCGTCTGACCTTTTTTTTGCTGGGGTGTGAATACACCAGAGAATTGGCGTAGTATAGCTAACACCCGGTGGTGTTGTTCCTTGGTCAGGCCGGACCCTATTGGCAGTTCCATAGTTGTTTCCTCCAGCGTGTTGTCGGTACTAGTAACAGAGCATGGATCTTCGTTAATGACGTTGAGCTCGCCCTCCTGGACTGGTTCAGCTGTCCCTATGCACATTCCCTTGGGGATAATTTGTGACTGCTCGTGACAGTTGGTGATCCAAATGTCTCCTCGACCACCGATAATGCTTATGATAGCCGCTGGTATGTAGATTTCTTTCGTGAGCCTAATAAACTTTCTACTATCGACAAGCACTTCAAGGTTGCGGTCGTCCGTGTTTTTGACTGGGACTCTCTCATTGCGAACGGCGGGATTGTCACGTTGTCAACGGCGAATAACTTCCCAGAAGATTCTGTGTTACGTGTACCCGTCGCAACGACTTCTTCAATTTGCAGCTCAGATGTTCCACAGTCAATGACAGCTTGGGATGCCTTAAGGAAGTCCCATCCAAGGATGACATTATGACTACATTCTGTTAAAATGACAAATTCAACTGGCTGGGTCCTGTTGTTGATGGTTATTCTCGCGACACAAGCTCCAGCTGGCTGGACGTACTTTCCATTTGCGACCTTTAGCACAGTTCCCCCCGTATCACGGAACATTGTCTTCTTTAGTGTGCGACGATAATTGTCCGACAATACGGAGAAAGAAGCTCCTGAATCAACCAGCGCCCGGACAGGTTGGCCGTCGATTATAACGTTGATGAGATTTCCCGACATCTTAGTGACTGTCATCCATGGAGGATTTTCATCTGCGGCGGCCTCACCTCCGTAGATGGTCGCCTTGCTTAGTTTTTCCTGCGTGCGGCGGCTAGGGGAGCGGCTGGTAGCTCTGTCCGGCGACGATGAACGGCAGCGGCGCGTCGGGGATCGACCTCGTCTAGGGTACGGCGATGGGCTTCTTCCCGTAGGTCCGACCGAACTCGTCAGCGGGTGGCTGCCTGGGGTAGAACTGTTCTGATGGCGGACGTCTTGCGGCAAAATAATCGTCAAATACTCGTCTTCTCTCTCTGCAGTATCGTACGACATGTCCAGGGCGCCCACAGTGGAAACATACTGGCGCGTTGTCTTCTGTCCTCCAGACGTCCGTTCGTCTGCGGGACGTCATAGGTGCCGGAGGATTTGGTTGTGGCCGTGTCGGCCGGTTCCTAGGCTGCCGTTTGGCAGCTGCAGCATACGTCATATCAGGGCGAGGCCATTCTTCACGTCGAGTGCGATTGGCTCGGCAGACAGGAGCTATTGTCTGAAATACCTCTTTTTCCGCCGCGTCGGCTCCTTCATGACCCACTGGGCTTACATCCATGGCCATGATCTGATGCTCACTTGGTTCAAGAGTCCCAGCTGCCATGAACTGTTGTAATTCTTCTCTCACAATTTGTCGTATGAGAGACGCAAAGTCGTGCTGGTCTTCCACAACTGCCATAGGGACTACGTTGGGAAGTCTGTCATACTTCTTTCGCCCAACCCTCCTTTGTTGCATCTCCTCAATCCGCTGGCACCACTTGATGAACTCTTCCGTCGTAGCGACGTCTTTTATCAGAAGAGCTTGGTACATGTCTTCTGCAATACCTTTCATTAGGTGCGTGATTTTGTCGGCTTCAGTCATATTCGGGTTGACTACGTTGCATAGGGCCAAAACATCCTGTATGTAAGATTGCGTCGGCTCCCCATGTCGTTGGGCCCGGTTCTTCAGTTGTTCTTCCGCCGAGCGGATTTGTCGCTGGTGGTCCCCAAACGTTTTCTTAAGTTCCGTCTGGAACATTTCCCAGTTATTCAGTTTATCTTCGTTGTTCTCGAACCACTGCTGGGCGGTTCCGTCCAGATAGAAATAAACATTTGCCAAGCACATGGTATGATCCCACTTGTTGTACTTGGCGACTCGGTCGAACCCTTTTAGCCATTTGTTAGGGTCCTGTCCAGCGTCTCCAGAGAACACCGATGGGTGTCGAATGTGCAGCTGGCTTGCCGCCATGGGTTTCCTAATGACGCGGACTTTCGGAAGGACGTACTGAGTATATCCTTTGTAGTCCGGTTCCAGTCCGTGTAGGCGGCGACTTTTACGTTGCCTAATCGGAGCCACGATGATGCAGCTGTTGCACAGGGTACCCGGCGCCTCCACCAAACTATGTCGCGTTGCAACCGGGGCAGGTGTGAATTCGAAGGTTACTTGTCAATGAACACAGCACTTAAACTGAGAACAGGTTTATTGAGAACTCAAACATACACGCAGCACTGACTGCCTCTTGGGCAGAATGCTCTTCTATTTATACACAGATAGAAACGTACTAGAGATTACAAGAGTAGTTAACAAATGAAATGTGTAGAAGTTACAAGTGACCTTAGGAAACATGTAGAATCTTCTGGAAATAATAAACAGAATTAAATAATTTTTGTCAGTGGGCGGGATTGAACCGGCGACCTTCGGTACCGCAATTCGTGACGCTACCCGCTGCGCCATGCTGGCAGACGGTACACTGGCGTTCATGCGGCAATATAACCACATTAAAACTCACTTAAATCTTGATGGCCTGCCATTGTGGCAGCAGTAACCGATCTAACGCCTGCGCCAGACACCTGTTGTCTTATATAGACGTTGTCGACCGCAGCGCCGTACTCAGCGTTTCCATATCCCTGTGTTTGCATACGTATGCCTATGCCGGTTTCTTTGGCTCTTCAGTCTAAATAATCGGATTTACATGAAATAATATTGCTAAAATCGATGTATGAAGATTTCGTTTGATTTTTTACTATGCCGTCAACAGTGTTCATATACACTCCTGGAAATTGAAATAAGAACACCGTGAATTCATTGTCCCAGGAATGGGAAACTTTATATACACATTCCTGGGGTCAGATACAACACATGATCACACAGACAGAACCATAGGCACATAGACACAGGCAACAGAGCATGCACAATGTCGGCACTAGTACCGTGTATATCCTCCTTTCGCAGCAATGCAGGCTGCAATTCTCCCATGGAGACGATCGTAGAGGTGCTGGATGTAGTCCTGTGGAACGGCATGCCAAGCCATTTCCACCTGGCGCCTCAGCTGGACCAGCGTTCGTGCTGGACGTGCAGACCGCGTGAGACGACGTTTCATCCAGTCCCAAACATGCTCAATGGGGGACAGATCCGGAGATCTCGCTGGCCAGGGTAGTTGACTTACTCCTTCTAGAGCACGTTGGGTGGCACGGGATACATGTGGACGTGCATTGTCCTGTTGGAACAGCATGTTCCATTGCCGGTCTAGGAATGGTAGAACGATGGGTTCGATGACGGTTTGAATGTACCGTGCACTGTTCAGTGTCCCCTCGACGATCACCAGAGGTGTACGACCAGTGTAGGAGATCGCTCCCCACACCATGATGCCGGGTGTTGGCCCTGTGTGCCTCGGTCGTATGCAGTCCTGATTGTGGCGCTCACCTGCACGGCGCCAAACACGCATACGACCATCATTGGCACCAAGGCAGAAGCGACTCTCGTCACTGAAGACGACACGTCTCCATTCGTCCCTCCATACACGCCTGTCGCGACACCACTGGAGGCGGGCTGCACGATGTTGGGGCGTGAGCGGAAGACGACCTAACAGTGCGCGGGACCGTAGCCCAGCTTCATGGAGACGGTTGCGAATGGTCCTCTCTGATACCCCAGGAGCAACAGTGTCCCTAATTTGCCGGGAAGTGGCGGTGCGGTCCCCTACGGCACTGCGTAGGATGCGATGGTCTTGGCGTGCGTCCGTGCGTTGCTGCTGTCCGGACCCAGGTCGACGGACACGTGCACCTTCCGCCAACCACTGGCGACAACATCGATGTACTGTGGAGACCTCGCGCCCCACATGTTGAGCAATTCAGCGGTACGTCCATCCGGCCTCCCGCATGCCCACTATACGCCCTCGCTCAAAGTCCGTCAACTGCACATACGGTTCACGTACACGCTGTCGCGGCATGCTACCAGTGTTAAAGACTGAGATGGAGCTCCGTATGCCACGGCAAACTGGCTGACACTGACTGCGGCGGTGCCCAACCGCTGCGCAGCTAGCGCCCTTCGACGGCCAACACTGCTGTTCCTGGTGTGTCCGCTGTGCCTTGCGTTTGATCATTGCTTGTACAGCCCTCTCGTAGTGTCCGGAGCAAGTATGGTGGGTTTACACACCGGCGTCAATGTGTCCTTATTTCAATTTCCAGGAGTGTATATTATATCGACCGGATTTGCTATTTGTGTGTGCAGGGCAATGAGGCAGAATATATTATCCTACGCAGCTACTAGTCACTATACTACGTTTCGCTTTATACAGCTGCGTGTCTTTTAACTTTTGTTCTAATCACACCGTAGTTGGATCAGCTTCATTAGCTACTATAGCACCCCTCGTTAGACACAAAATATTACATTACACGGTTATTTTTCGTTTTGTCTGCTGGAATGTATTTTCTCTTTTCAGCGTTTCCACTTCGTTTCGACACAGCCAGCTGAGAGTGCTCTTTATCTCTACGTTGAGGTCAGCTGGTGTTCAGTGCCTCCGTAGTAGGTTTTAATGTTTCGGATGACGCCATTTTATAATTTGTAGTCCGTTTGAGGGGTCGCCACCTCATTCGCACATGCCGCAGTTCGTATGCATTGGTCACTTGTAACGGCTACTAACAATCACTAATTACTGCATTCATTATTTGTTCACATGGAAATAAATATAAGATGCTCTCTTATAAGGAGGTTCACTTCAAGATTTACTATGGCGAAATTTCCATGAATAGTGTATCGGGAGCATGTCTGGGCCTGTGGTTATTTTACATAACACGGCTGCCGACACGTTTGTCGCGCGGTGTCTCAATAGGTCGGCATACATCAGTGTGTAGCGTGCGCAGCTTATAAAGGACCTCGTGATTTTTTGTTCCCCTGACTTCTAAGTTCTTCCAGTACGTCATCAATTTGGTCTTTTAATTATGAGAGCATCTCAACCAACTCAATAAAATACTTTGCTCGGTAAAAGAGTGAATTGGCTTTAAACACCAATCTCAAATTAATGAATTAGATGAAAACAAGTTAGTGCCAAAGACCACAGCGAAAAAAAAAAATTGGATTAGAAAGGCTACCTTCAAAATGTGCTGTCTGCCAGGAAAACAGTACTTGTTTGTTTACAATTGTTAACTATTCGTTTACTAGTGTATTAATCCGTGACCGTTTTTTGCGTATCGTCACAGGTCTAGAATAGTTCCAGTTTTTAGGGTCAAAGATTATAACAGGTTGTCCTGATCTGACCAAATATGAAATTGACCCGTGTTTCACCCTTAGGGAGAATAAATCTCTTGAGCTTGAAGAACTCGGAAGTATTAATAGAGGTAGGTATTAAGCACGGACAAGGACGATCGTGCTATATTATAATTGTTACAAAGATCGTAAATATAAAATTGACTTGTATTTTACCCTTGAAGTTCACTCTGCAGAATTTAAAAAAATTCCTTTCTGCTTATAAAGTATCACATTGTTTTTTATTGAGGCTGGGCAAACACTCGTAATGTAATCTATGGTCATAGCGTCTTCAACGGCCAGAGAACTTAATACACATTCCGTACCATTAAACAGTTGAGCAACTCCGAAGAAATGAATTGCAAGAATACTCGATTCGGCAACATATTTGGTCTGATGACAACTTTAAATAACCTAATAACTCACGTACAGCAAACATAAACAAAGACCTTTAACGAAAGTGGTTAGTAAAATACGTAAAAAACAAATAAATAACCCGTAATATATAAATTTAGCTTACGCCGGAATGACAATGGACATTCGTAGTTACAGCAAAGATCATGCGTATTTTTTTAAAAAGTTTTTTATGTTGCTTTCATTAGCAACATGTTACTGAAAAGCAAATCACGTTTTTTCAGCCGTAAAATTTATCAATATTTTTTTAAATGTGAAATGCTACGAAAAGCTAAGTTAATGAATGTATTATGGCAATTAATTTAGCAGCAGTTCATTAGCTATTAAATGGTTGATATAACCTCGAATTTCTTCTAATGATATCTCTGGTCGCTGTTAATATGAGAGCGAGGGCTGACACGTGACACCGTTCTCAAGTCGGTAGCTATAGAGGTCAGTGAGTTAGCTTAGGAAATTGTAGCGTAGAGTTACTGCAGCCATCTGACCACGATCCATGAAGGTTCATGACTCCCCGGGCTAGCACATTACCACACTGGGTGTTATAGGCATCAGAATGGCTCCCCGATATAAAGAAGTGAATTCAGAAAAGGAACGGGAAGGAGTTCGGCAATGGCCTTTTATTGGAAACAACCCGCGTCGGGTGATTTCGGAAAACCCAAACTGTAAGAATTTGTCGGATCGAAATGGAAGACCCTTACCCAGGAGGGAAAAAAGAATAAAAAATCCGCAGGTTGGTACCAACGCAAGGCCCGTCTGATGATGCCTCAGCGTGCCCATTGAAACTGCCAACGTCGCGGCCTTGACGAATGCGTGTTTTTGTGGCTGTGAGTGGCGTGCTAAAGAGAGACACTGCCTGAGTCGACAGAGAACCGGTTCCACCAGGCGGCCACCTCTCACAAGGCAGATACTTGCGGGTATCCGGATGAAGTCGTTTTATTGAATAATGATGTAGACTAATAGATTAAATAACACTGAATGACATATGTAAAGTAGTTTCTGTAGGTGTGAGATTGTGACGTTCTTATCATCTGAAGACCAATTACCCTTGTGAGAAACTAGACCGAACATTCTATCACAAAAACCAATGTTGAGTTTATAAGTTATTGGCGAAAAAAAATCTAATTGGTCCTCGATGGTTCTGAAATAGTTATGAACACTCCGAAGTGAGAACGAGAATTGTTTTCTTAGTGATTTTGTTATTACTATTTGCTAATTGAATGTACACATCTAATGTCGAAGTCGTTTTGGACCATCAGGATTTATTGGGAAAGAAGAGGAGTTTTAGTTAGATGTAATATTTCACGAAGCTGGACGATCAGTACTTGCACACGCAGATCTCAGCAGAGAGTTGTTTGTCGTATAGAATGCTTACGTACCGACACGAGGTAGTCGAACTGGAGTCAACCTGAGGTATTGTCTGGCCTCAGCGTACCATACTCGCCTCACTTCATCGACAGATAAGAACCAGGCATCATGGGTTAACTAGTAGCTAAAGCGTCTCTTGTTTGCTTGCCTCACCACCTTGCTTTCTAACCGATCAGTTTGTATTTATTAACATGTTCTAGCATTCCATACACTGAACATATATGAAGTCATTTCAGTTATTATCAGTGATAAAGGTTATCGGAGTTATCCTTGCAGATTTCTCTAACAACTGTGTTATAGACAGCCCTCAGTGATTAATAAAAGGGTTTATTAGGCCGATGGTCGCCTGTCATCATTTATTATGTAATTTGCTTAGACTTTCCCTGCCTAACGATCCCGAACGTGCCAATCAGGTGGTGTCACTTATAAGGAAACAACTTATGTACATCAAAGATGTTTGTGAAAAATTCTTTGTAATCAAATAACATATCGTTGGACCACAGATATTTTAATGTCAGCGGCAGCTCTGCAGAGCAGACTCTCTGGTTGTTTAGTTAGTATAATTAAAGCAATAGCAACGTATGGCTGCAAAAATCTGATTCAAGTGCGTCGTGTTGTAGTAAAAATAAGGAGAAATGTTAAACAGAATGTATAAGAAAGAAATGAATGATTAATAATAAAAATAATTAAAAGTTTAAAGGAAAATTGAATAAAAATAAGTGAGTTTTTCATTTCTTGATAAATCTGAATGATTCAAAGTCACATAAGTACAATTTGTTTTGCACAAATGTGATAGAAATCCTACACACTCCTGATGAACAACATCCTTCCATACTCCACAACATATTGTTCTACGATCGCTATATACAATGCTAACAAGACCAAAGACGCAACTTCAGGATGCTTCTTCAAGAGAGGAGCTTTCAAGAGGTTAGAAGAACTTTGAAAATATCCTAAACGTTAGTGAAATTCATCCAAGAGTACTCCCTATTCAGTCGCTTGCGAAACCATCCTCCATCCTCTCGGTTAACTGGCATTGTACAGGAAGTACAAACCACGACTCTCACACTAATCACGCATTATATACGATTTTAATTTAAATGCTTCAGCGCTTCCCCTGTTAACTTTTTGACGTGAAAACCTCTATTCGCTCGTTAAGTATTGTGATGGTCGAACTTTCTTGTCTTACAGGATTGAATCGCCAGTAACTACGAGACCAGTAATGCGTTAACAACGGATGAGCCCACAAGGGGTAGAGCAGCTCTGCAAGAGTTCATCGTGCAGCATCGTATTTCGCCTGTGATATCACCGGACTGGTATCAGTGCATGTTGGTAGTTTATAATAAGCGTTGTGTAATTTATAACTTAGTGTAGCGTGAAAACACGTTCAGCTAGGGCACTGATTCAAGTGTCATTGTAAAGAGTTCGCGAAGCACTACTAGGAGTGAAAGTGAGATAGTAAAAACTGTTCGTCGGAATATAACTAAGGATCGATATTAATTCGAAAATTACAACAACAAAAAATCAAGGAATCGTCTCATATTAGTCGTAAATATGCTCGGAATAATAGAAGTCGCAGATAAGAAGAAAGCTCGCGTCAAAAGGAACTCAAGAAACTTAAAAAGTCCAGGGCCGACCAAATGTAGGAGCTACGACAGCGCTGTTAGATTAGCTATCAGAGACCACTGCTACATACGATAAACTTGTAATTTATCTATTCTCTAACTGTTATACTACTTTATGTAACAACTGTATCAAAGAGATTGATCATTAAATTATGTATTAATACGAAACACTTGTTATGATTTTATCAAGACGTTTTCACGAAAAATCTACAGTGTGGACCCGAGCTGCAACGTTCTATATCTTTTTCAACCCTTTACTCCCTTACCCACTTTACCAGTCCAATCACGTGCGAGTTTATGGCCAACTTCCTCACTTCACTTGCACGTACCACTCCATTCATGCCGGCCTCGCCCTCACGTAAGCCAAACACATGTTTACGCACCTCCTGTCTTCCAGCGCCTATCTATTCAGCACACTGTATTTGCGAATGTGGACTTCTGTTCCCGCTTTAAAACACATAATGTAGATATCATACCATTGTACCATACCGACCAACTTCTTGCTAACCGATTCCATTATTTTCCTCGAACATACCACTTTACCCTGTCTAGGGGTACAAGAAAAGAGACTCCCAGAAGACTGCAATTTTAAAGAGTAATCAGGCGTACTCTGGGCAAAGACGACAATTCCTTTCACCGCCGAAATCAAGAGACGATGATACTTTCTAATAGACGCAACACTTTCAAACATTTCACTAACACCCTGAATGTGTGACCTGTTCAGTTGAGTTTACAGTATTATGAAATGCTGTATATATTTTCAAATAGCAATTCACATTACTCCGAACAGCCATACAAAATCCTTATTTCTTTATACATGTACCTTTTTTTATATTGCTTTACGCCTCGTCGACGTCGATGTCATTAGAGACGGGAAACGACTGGGGACAAGGAACGGGAAGTAATTCAGCCATGTCCTTTTGAACGAAGCATCCCGGCATTCGCCTGGACTAATTCGGGAAACAATGGAAAACCCGAATCTGGATGGCCGGATGGGGATTTGAACCGCCGCGCCGTCCACCCGAATGCGAGGCCAGAGTGCTAACCGCTCGCCCACCATGCTCGTTGATCTATGTACCTAACAATCTGATGTATTTTCATTCCATGCTGCTCCAAGCTAAGGGATATCTATCCACTGTAGTTGCTCACACAGGTATTTTTATCTCGTTTTAATCCTATTTCTTTAGGATACAAGATTTCCTATCTCGGAGGGGCCAGGAATTTCTACAGGCTTTCTTTTGTTGATATGAACTACAGCAAAACACTCAGTGGTTTGGATTCCACGTCAAACTGTAGGCCTCGGAGAAAAAAACTGGCGCCACTACCTGTGTCGTGTTGACTCAGTACCTCAGCCTTCGTGGTCGTGGATTAGCTTAGCTCTTTATACGGAAAAACAAACGACTTATCGTCTGACTCCAACCTAACAGCACAACCTTTATCGAAGGACCAGGTAGCCCACCCTGCGGCATTCCTCCAGTTACTTCCAGCTCCAAACATATACAACTTGGATGCAGCCGACACCGTGATTCCCAGAGTAAACTGTTTACTAACCTCGTCAAACTGAACTCACCCCTTCCAACATGTGCGAGCACGCCACAGAGCTCCTAGACTTGCACTGGGCGACAGCCAGACATTTGAATGACGCAGAAGTGAGCTTTTAATTACGTACTTTTTTATTTTTCTGTCTTTGTTAACATTGTATTTTAACATAATTTTGATCTATAATGTAATTTTATATTATTTATCTGAAACAACCAGTTACATATTTATCCTATTTTATATGAAGGACTTATTCTGAAATCATTAATGTTAATATATTTGAGTAATAGAAAGGCGAAATTTTTACAGTAAGGCTCAATTTCAAACTATTAATTTTTAAGGTACTTGTGTATTAAAAATGTAAATACCTGTAGCTGACTGAAGACCATACAAAAAAGAGAGAGAGAGACTCCTGTACTTGAATGATAAAGTACTTCGTCCCATTAACGTGTCTTGTTTCTGCGTTTTCTACTCGACTGACAATTTGACACTTCACGAGAGTTTCGGATTTCCTGCCACCACAGATTCCAATTACTCGGCGACAAACACAGTGCTCTGGGCCTCTGGCGAGTCGTTTCTCCGCAGTTGCTTAACTAAATAGAATTGTTAGTAACCATCATATATATTACTTCTAAAAGGTTTTTTTTCTTAACCTTCATTAATACCAAACTAAAATCGATAAATGAGGTATCATTTTAAATATTAAAGTATTCACTTTTGTAAAATCATAAATTAAAAATTGAATTTATCGGAAGTCAATCCGTAAATGGCAAAAGTATTAACTATGGAGGTCACGCGTATTAGGCAGTTGAAAGCCAAGCCGCTAGGCTTCGCAGCCGTCGATAAGATTGATAGCAGCATCTCATGTCACAGAGATATCAGTAAATTGTGTGTTTTTCTGCAGTAAGGAGCTTTTCGGATATATTTTTCTATTAAGGAAGCATTCTTGCTTTTCTATACAATTCGTACGTAAAGTATACCACTAGATAGCAGTACGACATACTACAGAGGTATGGATAAACTGTGTGTGTTCTCTAGAGTAACGAGTTTATGGGGGAATCATTAATTACGTGAGGTGAAATACGGTAGGGGAGGGGGGAGTCCGGCGAAATCTCACAAAACCTCACCAATGGGGAGGGGGCGATCAACGGAATTGTCACGTGAGTTTTGAAATTCTTGTAGGATTGTAGAGATAAAAAAATAAATAAATAGGGGGGCATTTCGTCCAAAAAGGGGGTATAACCGCCCTTGGAAGCAAGAGATCTAAAAAAAAGTTATGAGGTCGATTAGTAGGGGGGAGGGAGTCTCCATCAAAATCTTACGTCATTTTAGAGGGGGGGGATCCGACACGTCTCGCCAGAGAGGGGGGGGGGGGGTCCGGAATTCCGGCAAACCACCTCACGTAATTAACGGAAACATTTCATCATTCCGAATGGTTTCATAAGACGTTGTTAGTGTATTGCTACGTACCTGTTTCAGTTGACACATAAACAATTACTACAAGTTAGCCGTTTCTTCTATCATCCTAATACAAACCACCAACCACGCTGTTCATCGAAATTTTCGCACTGGTCGTCTAGTATTAGTGGTACAGGCGGCGTATACATAAACGAGGAGCTCTTCCAGAGCCGAGGACGTCGTAATGTTCACTGAGGCGTGACGCGCTGGTAGCGTCGTGATGGTTGGGGTGGTTGCCGCCGCCCATTACGACAGCCGCCGACATAAATCGCGCTTTGTAGTGCAGTCGTGGCGTCGCGCTCAGCGGGTTTCAGCCGCCAGGTAAACGGATTACACCGCCGCGCCGCGTGGGCTTCACTCTACCCCGCAGTACTGCACCGCACCAAGCTCGGCATGAGGGGGAAAGCTAAGAACACCACCCTCCAACTAGCCCATGTTAGTTTCTTTTCTTTCAGAAATTTGTTCTGAAGGGAATAAAGATTTTTTTTTTTACTTATGGATTTAACTGCTTAACGTCTCTTAACAGTGAGGTATTTAGAGACGGGAAAGGATGGGGGGCAAGGAATGGGAAGGAATTCGGCCATGGTCTTTTGAAGGAAGCATCCCAGCATTTGCCTGAAGTGATTTGGCAAACCATGGAAAACCCAAATCTGGATGCCCGGACGGGGATTCGAACCGCCGTTCTCCCGAATGCGAGGCCAGAACGCTAACCGTTACGCCACCATGCTCGGTTTTACTTATGGTTTTATGCCTCGTCGACGTCGAGGTCATTAGAGGCAGGATGTGACTGGAAACAAGGAACTGGAAGCAATTTCAAAGAAGCATCCCGGCATTCACCTGGAGTGATTGGGAGAAACCATTGAAAACCCAAATCTGGATGTCCGGACGGGGATTCGAACCGCCGTCCTTCCGTATGCCAGGCCAGACCGTTAACCGCTCACCCACCACGCTCGGTGGAAATAAAGGGGCCATCTATCGATCTCCCACAGTCAATAGGGAATATCTGTCTCTGTCCCCATCTGATCTTAATATTTAAAGTCGCATGTATCTGTTTCGCTTCTATCTGCGTAACTATATACTATCAACATGATAATTGTGGATACTTTTCATGGTTCACTGCTCCCTTATAACGTCGGTTCACAGCAATATTATCGTAACTGTTTCGTGGAAAATAAATTTGTATTTCTATAGGCAAAGCTCGTGTTTAGTCAGTGTAATACCTTTGCTGGCGTGGTTTTCAAAAACGAGCGACCAAACATCGTAACGTTCTGTGATATATAATCGTAAATACAGTAATGTTGCGACACTCTGGCACCTGTATTGTGCGAGGCTCGCGTGGCTTAACATCGTACTGCTCGTTCCATTGTGTATCTCCGACCTGTTAAGCAAATGTTCGTATTATGCGTCACTGTTACGCTGATACTGCTGAAATTGTAATTTAGTGAAAGCAATGGTCACTGAAATAGCTTCCCGTTTGTCTTTTCAACATTGTGACGGCTATCATGTAACAACTTAATGGCTGCATATTACGCACTCCGATCTAATACTTAGATTTGGATAGTCTTTCACTATTTGATCAGTCTGGAATTTATGTTTTCTATAATATAGAGGAAAATCGGGTAATATGGAATACCGAGGTTTCTCTTCCGCCGAAAGCTGTTAGTTAGTGGAAGTACCACCAAACTCCTATTAATATGCCGGTTCTCCTCTAAGAGTAACCTTGATAAATTTCATAACATTTAAGTGAAAAGACGCTGGTGTTAATTAATGTTAATTTACCACAACCTGAAATAATATAGCATATCGCTGAATATAGCATATCGCTGAATATAGCATATCGCTGAATATAGCATATCGCTGAATATAGTATTTCAATAAAAACTGACGTTTATCGCGGTAATTTCAAGCCCTTTCGGGATGTAAGATTCTTGCAAATATTTCATGTAGCTGCTAGTTTTATTGAATATTTTTAGAACTCTGTCACTATATGAAAACTAGCTAGATTATCTTAATGGCAGAAAGATGAATATAATTTCATTGGTGGCCACAACATCATCCCCAATAGTTTCCAGATACTGGCTGGGTCTGCTTTGTGCACAAGCCTCTCCATTTTCTTTTCTTTTTTTCCTGCCACCTCTCTTCAGTACACACTCCTCTACTCCTCTCGGCCATCCATCGTTTAGTCTTCCTATCGGTTGTTCACCATGCATCCTAATTTCGTGGATTCTTCTGATTCTCTGTTCTTCCAGTCACTTTAAATGCCCATACCATCTTGGTCTGTCCTACTATATCGTTGCCTGTAGGGGTTCCTCTGTGTGTAATGTTTTATTTCTTATCATGTCCATTCTACCTCTTAGAAATTTAATTTCACTTGCTTGTATCACTGCAGTCCACATAACGCTAAAATTAAGTCCTGTGAGGTATTGCAGCTCACAGATTCCCGTAAGTGACGTACTGTGCGTTAATACAATTCAGGGTAGACGGACAGTTTCCATTAGACCGTTTGAAATATATTAAGTTTATTCATGGGCAGTGGATTTATAATCAGTAAAATAATTCAAAACAAGACACTGAGTATGTTATCAGAAAGTAATTCATATCGAATATCCACATATGCCTGCCAGTCTCGTAGTGCGCTTTATAGGTATGCTAGGAAGTTCCATGGTTCTGATTCCAAACAACTGTATAGATCCGTTTTCCACAGTGGGTCTAATGGGTCAGCTTAGGGCACAAAAGATACTAAATACACGCAAAATGAAACACCAACACTCGGTGATATCCAGCAGTGTCATGCGTATATAGCTTTACGTAAAATCCGATGTACTGACTGAGGTTTGGCAAGGTATGGCGAATTAGTGATGTAACTGTATGCAACATTCGTTTTGTCATAGTTATAGACGAGTTTCTTCGAGAAGACTGATGTTGACAGTCGCAAACATATCCGAAGAGAATGTGAATTCGCATTCCGCGAGAAATTCACTTTTATTACATTACCTCAGTGTCAAAAAACACTTTTGGCATGGAATAAAAATGTGTGTAAACCTGGCATCGTATGAACAAAATCATGTAATATTACAGCACCCCACGTTTTGGAAGTAATTTTTTAAGAATTACATAATATTCCAATCACGAATTTTTCTTGTTTCTTTTAGTTTGAATGTGATTATATAATCACTTTATATAACGTCTAGGTAGTTGATAGATTAGAACTTTTTTCTTAGCTGAAGTACTAAAGTTTTCTGTTAAATTATAAAAATTACTTCCTAATTATGCGAATGAGCGTGATTGGTGAGCGGTTAACTTTTGGCCTCGCATTCGATACGATGCGGGTTCGAATCCCCTTCCGGTCATCCAAATTTGGGTTTTCCAAAATCACTCCAGGCGAATGCTGGATGAAACTTCAATAGGCTTTGGCCGAAATCCTTCCCGCTGCTTCTCTCCCCCCCCCCCCCCAGACCTTCCCCACCTTTATGGATTTCGACGTCGGTGAGGTGTAAAGCCAGAAGAAAAAAAGCTAATTATGTAAACTACCAGAGACAGTCGTCTTAACTGGAGGTAATACTACACCGTTTATGTCTGACATACAGGAGAATGCTGCGCAACACGTGTCGTCGCTTGCGCAAGTTCTTCAGTCAAGAGACGAGGTTGAGGGCTCTCGGCTGATACACAGGTAAGAAAATCAAACATTTTATGAGCAGACGCTGGTTTGATTCTCTCTCACTATTTTTTAAATTTTTAAAATCATCCTGTCTCTGATTGTCGAGCCAGATCAGAGTAATTGATGTGAATGCTAGAAGAACAGTTCCTTGCAATGTCTTTGACGGGCCTTCCTCCTTCCGAAACAGTCTGGAATCACTTTGCTGGATGTACGGCAGAAGTGAGTGCAGCGCGAAAGATGCTGGATAAATTCAAGGCCATTTGACAAAAAATTAGATGGAGGTCTTTCAGCACTGCCGAAATCTGTCATGGAAACAGCTTTGTGAAGAATGTAGTTTTTACCGTATGAGATCTAACTTCTTGTTGACTGCGAAAATTGTTAAACATAGTAAATTGCAAAGGAGTAAAAACAGTTTTTCCATAAGTGTCCAACCGTGTATCTATTCTAAAATTTTCTTTCATGTTATTTTGCTTGTGGAACGCACTTTTAATCGTTATTTATTGCGTAAAATTATTTCTCAGAGGTTTCCTACGGGACTGCTCTCACTCTTTCAAATTCGAGCTAAAATTGTAGTTTAATTGCACATTAATTTGTACATCATTCAGTGCTGCACAATAGAAAATAAAAATATATTGCAAAGTGAAATAGAGGTAATATTGCCGTGAACCAATTGCTATATAGTAATAGACACATCATCCAGTCAGAGGAGAAAGTTTCTTTTCGATATTTCGAAGATGTTTAGGTTCTGGTCTGAAATGAAAGAGTTTTGACTAACTTTGGTATGGCATGTGGTATGTAGTTTTGTGTGCGAAAAAGTGTGCAGTTATTCTAAGATATCCTTTACAACAAATTTTCAGTAGTAATATATTTTTTTTTTTTTTTTTAAATATCTGGAAAA
This sequence comes from Vandiemenella viatica, assembly GCA_031002005.1. Lineage (NCBI taxonomy): Eukaryota > Metazoa > Arthropoda > Insecta > Orthoptera > Morabidae > Vandiemenella > Vandiemenella viatica. The sequence goes on from JARYHS010011408.1 coordinate 117,209,609, forward strand.
CGGGAGGGAAATGGGCCAAACTGGATAGGGACATTCTGAGGGCCCATCACATTTCCTGTCAAACGGCGTTGGATCAATTTCTGATCGGACAATTCTTCGCCAACAAATTGGAGCCTGAAATTGGAAAATTTAAGTTTTTGTGGCGACACACAAATCTACAGTTTTATCCGATCCCGAAGGCACTATGTGCACATATGCTTTAAAATAAGTAATAAATGATGTTTATATTTGTTTCACAATATTTTATAAAGGAAATCGGCCAAAGGCGATGGTCAGAATGTTTACTTTCCGATCAAATGGGATAAAACATGAGAACTTTCATATCCAGCCTTCGAGCAGAAGATGTAAAAACTTAAAATATGGATATCCAAATGCACTAGAATAAATGGTTTCAAAATTTGTTTATATACAAAAATTTATTGTCTTTTAATATTTACATATGTTTAGCCTCTTACTAAGAAAAATAGGTATTGCAATGCATGCTCGGGTAATCTAATCTATTTTTACATACAATTTCAGTACCCAACATGATAACGGAGTTTCATTTCACAATTCTTTTTGATCTAATATATATGACTAATGTTCTATTGTTATTCTCGACTAAGAAAATTATTAGATTTTATAACTGTGGTCACGCTTCATCCAATTTAACTGCTGCAGACACAAATAATAGTTGCTTAATTACTATACTGTGCAAATCAGTTTCATATGCGTGGTCATGAAGTCTTTTTTTGTGTGGAATGTGCGTCGCCATTATGTGGAGACATCATTAGTGATTTTTCCTAGTTGTATGCGGCGCGTTTTGATACGTCTAATGAGGTAGCCAGCTAGCCTAATTAATCCTGCCCCGCGGTATCTCACGCCTTTGAAGCCTGTGTGGGACTCCTGCGCAGAGCGCACCGGCTGCTTAGTTCCCACTACGCCAGAGGAAAAAGAAGCCGTGCCACGCTCAAGAGCTGCGAACGAACCAACATTTCTATTAAATTATCTCCTCTGTCTAATTAAACACGAACTCGAGCTCCCTTGTAAATAACACGCGCAGGCGCCGAAACTGGATGGAGTTGGGGTCTGTAGATGCCTCTGTGAATGCAACTCTTATGTAGTATCTTCCTTACCAAAGATACTAGGGGAGCTCTCCGTGCTTATCGATGCAAGGAAGGCTTCTCGGGTTTGAAGCCGGATAGTGTTGTGATGCGGTGGCGCTCCCTGGTGTTCTGGAACTCAGACCCACAGTGCAGTATCCTTCACTACGTGGATTAGGTTTCGCAATACATCCTAGGGATGCACTACAAATCACGGGTTTTCTTTCAAGCAGAGAGAACTTCTCCACTCTAAAAAAAATGCTGAAGTTGTTCCTTCAGACTACAGTATCGTGCGATATGAGTTAATAATTGTGTTGATTGTTTACTATCAGAAATTATATTGTTTGCAGATGACATAATGCTATATAAAAGAATCAAAACGGTAGAGCACTGTAAACTGTTGCAGGGTGATCTGGAAAGGATATCTAGTTGGGTTGGTAAACATGGAATGAAGTTAAATGCCAAGAAGAGTCAGCTTATTAGACACACAAATAGAAAACAAAACATTGATTATGATTATAAGGTGGAGAAAGAATTGCTTGCCGAAGATTTGAAATGTAAATATCTTGGCATTACACTTGATAACAAGCTTAACTGGGCAGGACACATTGGACAGGGGGTAGGAAAAGGTCTCAAAATGCTGCACTTGTTGGAGAGAGTGATGAGGGGATGTGCGAGGGAAGTAAAGGAATTGGATTACAAAACTTTGGTCAGACCATTGCTTGAATATGGTAGTGTAGTAAGGGACCCTCATTTTGAGTATCAAATACAGGAGTTGGAGAGGGTGCAAAAAGGGCTGCTAGATTTGTTTCTTGAAATTGCAGCATCATGCAATCAGTAACAGATATGATAAAAGAGCTGCAATGAGATTCATTGCAAGACGGGAGGAGCGCGAAAAGGGTCATGGGAGTGTACAAGGTGTATATTGGTGATGAGGCATGGAAAGATATTGGCGTAAGAATTAAAAGTTATACATGGAAAGGAAAAGATGACTATGATCACAAGCTGGCACTTGATTTCAGGTACAAGGGTGTAGGAAATTTCTCTTTTTTAGTTAAGGGTGTCAGGTATTGGAATACGCTACCAAGAGAAATGATGAATAATTTACCAAAAACGTTGAAAAAATTTAAAGCTAAATCTTGTAGAGGTCAAATGCAGGTGGCTGCAGGAAAGAGGGAAGATGGGTGTGTAAGCAGCGTGCGCTCCATTGCAATTTAATTAAATATTATTGAATAAACTTACCTCGTCATCAAATGTTGCATTTTCTGTTTTGGTATTGTGGAAGAATATTCCTACAGCAATATTCAATTCGTCAGACCCTTTTCCCGTTAGATTTAGACTATCTATTATATATTATATGACCTGTAAAGAGAGACTGAATTACTCCAACCAGGCTCTGTTTTACACTGAAATTGATTAGACTGAATTACAATTTTTTTTATTAATTTTCATCTTATTTGCGTTTTACCATTTTAAATTTTCCGCTAACAGCCTGTAATAGTAAAGAAACAATTGAGTTGAGTGCACAAACTGAAGTAGAAAGTCCCAAAAACACTCGCAATTTCCAACCTATCTTCAACAAAAATGTATAGTTTGCTCGTATTATTTTACACTAATTTTCTATATCGCCATGACAGTCAAGAAGATATGAGATGGATTACAGAAGATAGTTTTACCTAGAGTAGCGTTTCTCGACGTTTTCCACCCCAACGACCAGTAAAATGTTAAAAATAATTGCACTGACCATTAACTTGTATGGACCCCCCCCCATTTGCTACCACATTTGTATATTATCAGCCAATCCGGCCTATCGTTATCGGCGCGTTCAGTGGTTGCCTAAGATCTACAACTATAATTGAACACTCATTTACTAAATACAGAAAAGCAACGGCGCTCTCTTTGGTATCGATTTGAAACGCATTTAAGTAATAGGCTATTGCAGTAACGATACAGTCATATTTTTATATTCTGGAAATGCCATATTTATTCTGATTGTTGAGGTATTCATGTCATTTGGAAAGTTTGTTTATACAATATGAGTGCGGTATCCAATTTAGGTGAACAATTTTTGCTTTTTTTGTTATGATGCCTTTAATTTAGCTAGAGTTAATTATTTCATTTTATACCTGCGGACCAACTGACCCACCTTCGTGGATCAGAGGTGGTCTGCGGGCCTCAGATTGAGAAACACGTTGATTGTACAATACAATACATTCATTTTTCCATTGATCCCAATATAAGGGACTGGCTCTCTGGGATGTGAAAAGTAGTCAGTTTACAGATAGAAAATTGTGTAACAAAGTAATACATACACCAGAAGACGTACAGTCATAGCATACATGGTACATTAATTACGTCAGCTACATTTGCACAAATGACTAGCAGTTTATTTTGTAGATATCTTTGAAATAAATTCTTCGACAGAGTAGAAGGAGTTGTCAGTTAAAAATTCTTTCAATTTTTCCTGGATTTATTCCTATCATCTGCTAGACATTTAATATGTGTTGGGAGCTTATTGAAGATATATATATCCCTGAATCTTGTACCAGCAAGGAAACAACAGGGCACAGCTAAAGACGTATTCGCAGGTAACGGATACAGAAACTGGATTAAATTACCAATGGAAATAGTGGACAGTTTACCAAAAACACTGAAGGAGTTTAAAGTTGGAATTCGTAAAGGGCAGGAATAGATGTGAAGGTGGGAGTGTAGGGACATTGCCATTGGAGCGTATCTGCTCCATTGCAATTGAAATTAAATTAAATTATTTTTTAGAAGAATACGCCAAAGAACAGAATCCACGAGAAGCACCAGCGTTCAGACAGTATAGTGATGTGACGAAGCAACTATTAACAAAGGAAGTTTTATCTATTAGGTAGCATAGAGGCAGCGAGACAATTTGCAAAGAATTCATTTGGTTACTACTCCATTCTGCTCACATTGCAGAGAACCTGATAACGTGGAAATAACGATTCACATGAGATAAAATCAGCAATGTCTGAGAATGGAGTAGCGATTATAAGTCGAATGACGACGGAGAGACAGCACTGTATTAGGAGCTAGCAAAACGCACGTCCTGACAGCAAAAAATATCACGATGCTGTCAACACTTGACCAGTTTATCTATTGTGTGTTAAATGAAATACAATCGGTGCTAAATGTCTTTGACATGGTCATAAGTATAAACGACGACGGGAGAACAATAACTCTACATGAGAGACTTTGTCAATTTTGTTGCAGGATAGTGTGTGTGAAAGAAAAATGTTATAATTCATGCGTAGTATCACAGGGATTTCAGTTTTTAATTTTTTATATTTTGGAACAAAGAAATTCAGAAAATTAATTTATATTGTAGAAATTTTCTCTTTTTTTTAATTAAACTAAAAGAAGGATAAATTGTTTTTGATTAGTTCGTGAAACACTTACAGTAAATTTAAGTTCAGTTTACTACATTATAAAAAAATACGCAAATAATCATAACCAAATATTGAATAGTAATTTACAAAACAAAAAAATCTGTGAAACGTTTACTCTGAAGAAATGGTGGAAAAGTTAAACCAAACAAGAGGAGCAAAATTCAGGGTTCCGGTTTCAGAAATTTTTCATGATTTGCTTTATTAATATGAGTCGCTAGGACCTCCTTGGTTCCACGTTACACTGCATGCCCAGCCTCGGCACAGAGGTAATGGAAAACAAATCGGAATTCTGTCGTTTGACGGCAGAACCACACATCGGCTATGCCGGACAATAACGCCGTAACCATTTGCGATGTATGTCGACGACTGCGTTTTGATGTGTGTATTCAGTGTACTGTGTGTTCTGTGTTCTTTTATTGTGTATGAGAGATGAAAGAATGGAGGTGTTGCCCGCTGTTAACCAATCCAGGCCTCTATTCCGACAGACACCAAAGGGGCCCTAAGTACCTACTCGGCAGTATTGTATACTCTCTCTACGTACGCCTTGAGGAAACATTTGTGGTACATAACACTTGAAGAGGTTAGCACAAAATAGGAAGGGATGGCGGATTGCATCAAACCAGTCGAAAGACTGAACACAGCGAAAAAAAAATAGGTACACATTTTTTTGCGCTTTAAGTCTTGTCGATATCGAGGTCTATACAGCCAGGAGAGAATGGAGCGAATTAACGGGTCGGCCATAGCTTTTCGAAGGAGCCAACCCAGAATTCACCTCGAGTGATTTCGGGAAACCATGGAAAACTGGATGGCCGGACGGGTAAATGAACCTCCCTATTTCCCGGCGCTCACCCACCAGGCTCGGTTTGAGACTAGAGTATTGGTATAACTGCTGTTCATCGTACTGATGAATCATTTTGTTGTTGATTTATGGTCAGAAGTTATGTTGTTTGTGAATGACATGCTGAAATAGGACTGCGAACATGCCTATGTGGACAAAATATTCAGTTAGGTAGTCAACATGAAACAAACATACACGTCGAAAAGCGTCAGCGTATAATGTACACAGATGTAAAGGAGAGAATTTGCAAAATACAGTGGATGTGGAACGAAAATATTTTGGTATATCATTTGATAATAAACTCGCTTGCTCCTAGGGATGCAAGTTGATACCAATATCGATAAAAATATCGATATTTATGTCGACGCCAGGCAGATATCGATAATCGATAATATGGACCTCATCAAGCCGATAATATCGATAATTTCCAATATTTGTGTATATTATATTAGAAATTTGAAATATGTATGTAAACCAAATCAACTAATAGAACTGACGTAGATAACTTTGTTCATTTTCGCGGCGACAGTACTACAGGAAAAACTACTCCAGCCGCGTCAAAGTTGAATCGTCTGGCTACGTTTCGGAAGCTTGTACCGCAATTGTCAAGCCCCGCTTAACATCACGAGGCTTGACAACGAAAGCGGTGCAAACTTCCGAAACGTCGTCAGACGATTCAACTTTGACGCGGCTGGAAGCTCCAGACGTTTTTCTACAAAACTGAAGAAGTTTATTGAAAAACAAATTCTACAAGAACCAATAGTCACGAGCGTAACGCAATAGATTAAGGAATAAAACGGTGAATGAGGAACGAATAACGCGCACTAAACGGAATGGAACCACAGAATAGGAAAAGACGTTATCGATTTTCTTATCGAGCTAAGTCAGTGTTTAGCATAATCATGTTTGGAACCTGACATACATACATCTATTTACCGATTTGTAGTTTTTGATATTTCATTCCATCATATCGATATTATCGTATCGATGATGTAAAAATATCGATATAAATCGATAATATCGATATAAATATCGAAATTTTTGGTCAGATATTATCGGTTGACCGATATATCGTTGTAACCCCAGTTGCGCCAGACCCATTATTAAGGCGGAAGGGAAACGTTCCAAATTCCCGCTTCTATTGGAGAGGGTGATGAGAGGAAGTAAACGAACTGGGATACTGAAGCTCGTAAAGGCGCTTGTTTCAGTTTAGCGTACGCATCAGTATTAAACACTTGTGTTGGACGGAGTGATAAGTTGAGAAGAAAGGTGGGCTCGTATCAGAGTGCTGGTTGTGAATAAGACAAACACTGGCGATAGGTTGATACTGGCAGAAGAAATAGGAGGGAATCGCATTTTCTTCTTGACGCACGGGAGTGATAAATTTTGCATTTGTAGATAATGCACTCGTGGAGTGAAATAAATTATTAAGCGTAGTACCTATCACCCAAAGAACTGAAAGAATTTTAAGTTAAAAAACTCGCCTAATGTTAAAGCAGAGGTGTAAAGGCATTTTCATCGGGGCACGTATTCCATCGTAATAAAAAATTCCGGTGTGTTGCTGAGTGAGAAGTCACTCTAAGATGTTTCTACAATAGGTCGCAAGCAATTGGCTGTGACGTGTGGAACGAACATACCTGCTTGCCAATGAATAGGACAGTAGTACCCTGGATAAGAGCTTCGTAATTATGAACCTCCAATTAGCCACGATGTCTCCAGCGTCACAGCTCGCAATAACGCGAGAAGGAAGACTTTTTAATTTCCCTAGCGGCCAATGGCGAAGCAAATAGCTGAAAAAAAGAAGATATGCCGGTGAGTAATTACAGCACAAAGCGGCTCACTACCTTGATACGGTCAGCCTCTGTACAGACCGTTACATTCCAACAGCACAACATTTGAGCAGTCTAACGTGAATCCTCTTGGGTTATCGATGATTTGTCATTATTCTGATACACACTTCCTCACAATTTCGTGTAAGATGTTTTTGTAAAAGGCATTTGCATTGCAATACTGAACTGCGATATATAAGTGAATATAAACTTTTTTACGGTTATGTTTAACGTTTTTAAAAGTCTTTTAAGACGATACGTAACCAGGAAGAGAATCTGTCTGAAAGTCGCATGTTGTTTCTGATGTTTCTGACTTTTGAAGCAATTTTCTGGTATTGAATTCGTTCTTGCACTAGCTTAAGCGAAATTTTTGACACATCTTGCTGATTGAGAAAATCAATACAAATGAAGTTTTTCCGTTTTCACTATCTTCATTGACCTCTTGTATCTTTTTAAGGAATAGTAGCTTAGTCATCAGTATCGTATGATTTCTAAGGGGCAGCAAAATCCACTATCCATCTTGTATAGTCGCTTATCTGGTCGGTTAGCTTTAACTGGTTTATTACTCGGAATAACACCGTCTCTACGCGAGTAATGAAAGTTTAAGTAGAGTACAGACGTAAATATTCGTCCGTGGACTGCGAAGATGGGTATAATGCAACGGTCAAGCCTGGCATGCGCAGGAAACGGCTTCGATCTCTAGTTCGGCCAGCCATATTTCGGTTTTCAATAGTTTCACGGAATCACTCGAAGTGAACGCCATTGCCGCATTCTTTCCCGTTCCTTTTCACCAACCCTTCACAGCAGGGCCGCATTTAGGCTTTGTGGGCCCCTAGGCTATACATGTGGTGCGAGCTTCCCCGTCGGCAGCAGTGGCCTAGGCGGGGGCCCATCTGACCGGGGGCTGCCTTCGGATGTGGATTCTTAAATTTGAAATTAGGCCCAGAAAAGTTATGAGCGACTTTTTTAATTTTTTTTAGCCCTACTACTGGCCCAGGAGGGGACCACCTCTTTGCGGTGTGGGCCCTCCTTTGTGGTGCGGGCCCCCTTGGTGATGCGTGCGCCTAGGCTACAGCCTAGGTAGCCTATGCTTAAATGCGGCCCTGCTTCACGGCTACAATTACCTCGACGACAACGAGTCCTACAATTCCAAAAAAAAGTGAAAAGTTTTGAAAATGAAAATAGGGTTGAAGCAGGAACTTACACCAACGTTTTTCTTTTAAGAACAACTTCCAGTAAGTTGCTTATTCGTTGGCCTTCTTATGGTAGCTTTCATCAGATTCTTGAACAATCCACCTACGTATAGTTTGTATCCTCGTCAAGCTAACTATTGTTTCTACCAGCTATCAGTTTGTCAAATTCCTCTTACTCCTTTGAATATTGAGTCGGTACAGAATTAGCACAGTGTATTAACAGAAGTAGGAGAAAAACATCTACTATCACTCAGTTTTTGTTCCAACTTCACCCAATTTGTTTAAGAATGCAATAAAAGTCAATGGCGCCATAAATCGATGCATACCTGACAGCGTGGGTACCAAAATTGAGCTGCAGTCGCTGTTTTTCTACTACAAAGAGAATTACATTTTGTTTTCTTATTTGCTTGGGTGAAGCCACATCGATTTTTTATAACCTGACGTCAGCCAACTTGCTGTGTCTTTCTTCAGAGGACTGTCATCTCTGGGGACGCTAAACCTATACATAGCTATCTGAAACACGCGCTAACTGTCCGAGGTGTCCTCTGGAGAAAGCCACAGTAAGATGGCTGAAAGGTCATGTTTTAAAAAAACCGACGCCGCTCCACCACCGCGGAAGTCTACGCAGTCAGAATTACTTTTAGTTTAGTTCTGCGTTTGAACAATAATCAAAACAACGTGAATATTGTATATCATTTTTGCAACAGTTGCTTGCTAAGACAGTGGTTACTATTTAATAAAAATGCCAATCAACTCTATTTAGGATTTTATTTGTCCCGACCACCCGGTTCTCGCATGTGATCTCTTCATAGAAACTTCTGTCATTAAACATAATTTTATAATTGAAAAAGCAAATAATCGAATGAGGAGCATGGAACTCCTACAAGTTAAAAATAATTAAAAAAAGACAAGCATGGCGTCATTTTCGGAAAAGTTTTCACTTAAAATATCACACTACGAAAATAAACTTTTCACTGCACACATTAAGATAGATAGATAGTTAGATATGTTCACTTTGATCCCATGTGAGAATAATCTCGGGGATGTTGAACAGTACATACACTTATTAGTAATGTCAATATTACTATAAAATTGATAATATTATATATTGACAAGAAGTTAGTTACAACCCATTAGTATAACCAATATTTCGTGTAATCTACAAATACAATCCCGAGTTAGTTAATACTTATTATGTGGAACAGTGTATAAACTTGTTACCAGCATCAATTTTTTACAGCAGTTTTTGAGTGCATGCTATCCAATGTTAGTTACTATATATGAGTGAAATTTTATTAACAGTGTAATTACTTCATTTGTCAAAAGTTTCAACAGAAAGAAAAACCATATATCATTTTAGTAATTGTGGACAACTTTATCACCTTCCCCTTCCATACACCATATATACTATTTTATCAGTCATTCTTAGTTACCAAATTCCAAGAAGAAAATTCTTTCACAGAGTAAAATGGATTCTGAAGCAGAAACTCTTTCAGTTTGGACTTAAAGTAGTTGGGTTTTTGTAGATAACATTTAATTTCTGTCGGTAAGACATTGAATAAGGAAGCTCCAGTAAATGTTAACCCTTTCTGTACAATTGACAGTGATTTGTACTCCTTGTGAATATTCTATTTATTCCTAGTATTATGGCTATGTATGTCAGCATTATGATTGAAGTGTTCAGGATTTTCTATTACAAATGATAGTACGGAGTATACATACTGTGCTGGCATTGTTAGTACACCCAGGTTTTTAAATAGATTTCTGCACGACGTCTGTGGGCTTATTGTGCATTACACTTAGTACTACCTCACAGTCAAGAAATACTGTTTCAATACAACGATTTATTTAAATGTAAAATTTTATTTATCAGTCACAATCCAAATATGATTACTCGGCAGGCATGTATCCTGTGAACTCTGATTATTATCTCCAATGATTCAGTGTCTCAGTACCTTTCTATAACTCACACCCTTTTACAAAAATATTAAACACAATATTTAGCCTTTAGTATATTATAAGATGATAACCTTCCACAACATGGGCATAAGCCATACATCTTGCTTAAAATTTTTTAGGCAAGCCATTAATACCTAATTATATTTCCATATTAGCATTTGCCAGCTGCTTCGCGCTCGCGAACCCTGGAGTGGGTAGAAATGCTTTGTCCTTTTTATTCTGGTGCCAAATATTAACGTAGAGAAAAAAAAAAAAACACGTAAATGTTATATCAAAACTTTCCCTTCTTTTTGTTGTCGTAGTAGTTGCGGTTTCCACACTGGTGTCCGATTTTTTTCTCGTATTTTAACGCAATACTATATAATATAAGAAATTAAAGCTACGTGAAAAATTATACACATTAATACATAGTGATGATTATTGTATATTAGAATTAACCTAACCCATGAAGCATAAACTTCGTTAGGATTACAAATGTGATCACTCAAGTAGTTAACCACGTAACATTCTCACAGCATTGAATCTTTTTTCAAAATAACTGACAAGAAGTTCCGTTTTCTAATTAGTGCTAAATGTCTAACCCCGAATTATAGGCTGTAGGAAAGGATTCCGTGCAAAGAAAAGAAAGGAATTTGGTTCTAGCCTACTGGAACAGCCTTCGTGACATTCGGCTGTAATGAATTTAGAAAACCATCGAAAAGCGAAATCGGACGGTAGTTCGGACGCGCATCCTCCCGAAGGTTTGAAGTTGCACCAGTCTTGGTAGGAGAAACAGAAGTAAGCCAATCGTGGGAATATTTTATTTATTTATTTAAAGGTTTATTTAGCCTGGCAAGATTAGGGCTGTCAAGCCCTCTCTTACATCATACCAGGTGTTTACAATAAATAATATACACCTTACACAAACTAACAATATACAACACTTATATAACATTTGGCAAAATTTAGGTTAAGAGCAATATTATCAAAAAATCATCTTAATAATATTTATGAGTAAAATACTAACTAAAATCTTAATAGTATTCGTTCTTAACTAGTTAATAATTTAATGGTATAAACTAATGCTAGTGGAAGTTAAAGAAGTAACTTAATACTAGTAGAATGAAGAAACAAGACAAACTAATAATAGGGAAGGCAGAATAAGAGGTGGACACTGTATACATCAATATTATTCAGATCAAAAATTTAAGTTATAAATGGAAGGATTGGTCTTTTAGCTAGTGCTTCAATAAGTAATGGTTTTTCAAATGAGTTTAATATCTGTCAAAAAGGTCATTAATCATATGCAAATTATGTGGATCCCTCGCGGAGTTGTTGAGAGGTTGATAGATGAGTGCCAGGTGCTACCCAGTCTGTTCCCTCCCCTCCTTTCCATTCTCCCTTCCACCTTTCCCATCCCTTCCCCGTCTCTTTCTCCTCACCTCCGCCTCTAACCTCTCTTTCCACTTGGCTAGAGTAGCAAAGACATTATAAAGTGGTCCCTGGAGGCTATTAACACACAAGAGGATTGATCTAAGCCCCTTCTGTGAGCATATTCACCACGATTTATTAGAATAAATTGCCAAAGGTATGTAATTCACTAAAATAATTTAATAAATCTCTAAATTTAATAATATATTATTTTGATTAATGTTGAAGGCATTAATTTAATAATTCAGCTGATGATGCTCTTACTATAGGTGTAGGGCTGATCCGCATTGGTGGTAAATGCTCTAAACGAGTTAAAAAATTATTCTATCCGCCTATATTGATTTTTAGCAGAACTGGCATTACAAGCGAGCAGTACGTGATTTGATAAAATATCCTAATAGATGCAGTTTCAAGCTTTTAAGTCGTAGTCCGATTTCACCATTAACATGTAATTTCACGCCTTCAGAGAATAATTAAAATTATTTCTATAGTATGTTATTCAATTTAGAGATTCATTAAATTATTTTAGAGAATTCCATGCCTTTAGAGATTTTTTATAATAAATAATGGAGAATATGAGGTAAGATCCATCCTCTTGTGTCTCAATAGGGTCGAGGAAACAATTCATCATGTCTCTGCTACCCTAGCTCAGCCAAAAGAGTGGTTACGGATGGACGGGACGGGTAGAGAGGAGGCAGATGGAGAGTGGAAGGGAGGGAAAGGGAGATGATAATACGAGGCTCTCATCTATCAACCTGTCAACAACTCCGCGGGGAAACGAAATAATTTGTATATGATTAATGACCTTATTGACAAATATTCTCACGGTTGGCTCAGAAGCGCCCTGGTACCACTACTAATAGTAGTAGGCACTTAACTGCTGACAACGACGGTAACTTTCCGAAAATGTAATGACTTGATTCAGTCATGAGCCGCCGTGGATGTCCATCGAAGCCTTCTTCTTAAAAAGGTTCCGAGAAGAGACACTGGGAAGATACGTGGTGACACCTTGAACATGTACGGCTAGTTCGCAATGATGCACCTATATTCAATCACAAGATGCTTAATCTGAAGAAAAGTAATACTCAGTAATATTAGTACGCGTACCAAAAACAACTTCCCTATGTGTTGGCGTATTTAAGGAAACTATTGAAGCTGTATGAGGTGATGACGCGTTACCGAGGAGATGATGCCCCACCATTGTCTGTAGGGTATAAAAGGAAGCCTCCAGCGGCGCCTGAGCTCAGTACAGACGCGGACGGGACACAGAGCAGGAAGGTCACGACCTCTGCTATATAAACAGTCACGAGTATCCAAAGAGTATACGCTCGTCGGTCTGTCATCAGCTGGTATTACACTGTGTCTCGCTTGCAGCTGCCCGTGTGAAAGTGATTACTATATTCAGTGTAGTGTACACATATATCGATATGGATCAAGCTTCGTTCAGTTTTGGTTATTGCTGGCGTCTACACGCACATGAGGATTTCAGGTAAATACTACGCCTGGTCGAAGATATTACAAAGGGCTTTGAGCTCAAACATCACACATTAGCTGCTTTTCTCGATGTTGCCCAGGCATTTAACAAAGTATGGCAGACTGGCCTACTATACAAACTTAAAAACACAGGAATGCCTCTATATTTGTATAAAATTTTAGAAAGCTTTTTACAAAATCGAACTTTCAGCGTAAGAATAGACACAAAAATATCCACAGCACGATCAATAGCTGCAGGAGTCCCACAGGGATCTGTCTTAGGGCCAACGCTATTCAACATATACACCTCAGATATACCGACTCCTCAAAACACCTCGACTGCACAATACGCTGATGATACAATCAAATACTCTTCGCACAATGACATTCATGTTGCACGCAATAACCTTCAGGAAACCATAACGCAATTAACTAAATGGCTCAATCAGTGGCGTATATCTTTAAATCCCAGAAAATGTCAAACCAAAATCTTCACTCTCAGACGCCCACCAAACCCCCTGGAGATAAACATCATGGGAAGTAACATAGCATGGAATCCAAATGATCAATCTATTAAATACCAAGGAGTAGATCTTGACAGGCGCTTAACGTGGAACATAGACATTAACAACAAACTAAACCAAGCCTATGCCAGATTACACTAATTGTATCCTGTATTAAACAAAAAATCATCATTAAAAACAGAGTGCTGCCTGCTAATTTACAAAATGATATTACGGCCACTAATAACATATGCATGTCCTATATGGGGATGTGCTAGCCGTAGCAAATTACATAGAATACAAATATTTCAAAACAAACTACTCAGATTAGCAGTGAACGCACCATGGTATGTAAGAAATAGTCAGTTACACAGAGAGTTAAATATTGCTTACATTTACGAATTTATAAAACAACGAACAATACATTTCATCAAACGAATGAGTACAGTTCCTGGTGCACAATTTTACAAACTAGGGAAAAGAACCGGCCAAACTAGGCTAAAAAAACGCCTTCCTCAAGATATTTTTCTATCAGGCAGTGATTCCGAAGAAGAAGTGAACCAGCTAATAAATTAAATACCGTGTGTCCTGTCACCTTCTATTTGACATCTCGGTTGTTAAGTATAGATCAGATTTTTGTCAGCGCTCGAAATAAAATGTGTATATATAAAAAGTGTAATTATTTTAAATCAATTTCATTTTAACTGTTTGGATTACTGTTCTAATTCTGATAACTGTTTTTAATACTTTAATACTGACATTCATGTTGCTAACATTGTTATAAAAATTTATTGTATCACTGTATTGTAGTCACTGAGGGGCCCTGTGGGTTGACCTCAACCATGACAATATGTAAGTTATGTTTTTTGTAAAATTCAACATTGTCCTGTATAGCAATATTTGCTGAACGGATAATAAATTCATTAAACAACAAAAAAAAGTTAAGGTATGTGTGAATTGGTTCCTTATACTGATGTTTTGTGTTTCAGCTGATGCCTCCGCTCGGCTCTAGGCGCACTGGTCGGCCGGGCTGCCACGCGTGATCCCAGGTCACGCGTGGTCCAGTCTCGGACGGGCAGCGTGCTGGGCCGAGCTGGAAGGCTCCACAGTGGCTGCTGGCGTAGCAAAGCGTATGGACAGACAACGGCGACAGCAAGGCGAGGCAACTGGAGCACTCTCAAGGCACGCCATACGCCGACCAGCCTGACTGTGGTTTTTGGGCGGTTTTCCACATTCGCCACAGGCAAATGCCGGGCTGGAACTGCGACTCCGCCCACGCAAGTTTGTGAACGTGCTGTGAACTGGAACTTTGAAAATTAGACTGACGAATAAAAACTTTTAAGCAGTGTATCTGTGTTTTTATTTCACCAGTGTATTTTGTAATTAATAAACATGGTCTAGCTTAATCGCACTTGTAGCAAACAGCTTCACTTGATCTCACAGTAGCAATTAAATAAAATCCCGCCTTAAAGCAAAATTATTTCCACCGAAATAATAGTTATGTCTGTAAAAAAATCTTGTGGGGAACATTATTTCACTGTGAATGGAATTTAATATTCGCATTTATTAAATAGTTGTAATTATATAAACTCTGATATTTGAGTTTTAACGGGCAAAGAATGGCAAGCCTTGAGAGAAAGACAACCTTTGGTGGGCAGTTGTTCAGAAAAGATTGTTGCAGAAAGAGAATATAGACGGTCGAATCTTGGAGGAATGACCTTAAATAGATATTGATGGAGTGTACTAGCCTGTAATTATATTTGAAAGTACTGCCCGAGTGTCATGAAGAAGCACGAATGTATGAATATATTGTTATTAATTTTCTGAATGGAGGTATTGAAGGTACACAAAAGATAAATAATTAATAATTGTCATCGACTTGTAAATCTTTGAATAAACTATAGGAGTTGATGTTTGTAAAAGTATTGCAGATTATTCATTAAGCCAGACAGTTTTAGAACATATCGATAGTGAATTGATGTATTAAGATTATTATTTTTCAGATGTTTTTTTACAGCGTGGATGGTAATCCCTTGAAACGAACGTATAGGTGATGAATGTGGATCTATCAAATGGATCCAATACCGGAGGAGGCAAAGTAGATACAATTAGTTTTATATTAACTGAATTGTAAAGGGAAAGGCCAAAAAATAGGAACAGAATCTCTTACAAGGTCCATGTAAAAAGGAATTTGACGTTAATACACTGATCAGCGAGAACATTATGACTACTACCTAACTAATAGTCAGCCTTTGGCACGGATAACAGCGGTGACGCGTCCTGGCATGGAAGCAATGAGTCCTTGGTAGGTCGCTGGAGGGAGTTGCCACGACATCTACACACACAAGTCAATTCCCGTAAATGCCGGGGAGGGGAGCGATGAGCTCTGACGCCACATTCAATCACGTCCCAGATGTTTTCGATCGGGTTCAGATCTGGCAAGTTGTGGGGCCAGCACATCAATTGCAACACACTACTGTGTTCCTAGAACCACTCCATCACACTCCTTGCCTTGTAACATGAAGCATTATCTTGTTGAAAAATGCCACTGCCATTAGGAAACATGGTCGTCATGAAAGGTGAACGTGGTCTGCAATCAGTGTACGATACTTATTTGCCATCATGGTGTCTTGCACGAGCTCCACTGGACCCGTATATGCCCACGTGAATATATTAGCCACCGCCAATTTGTCTCCGTTCCGCAGTACAGGTGTCAAGAAGCTGTCACCCTGGAAAACGACGGATTCGCACCCTCCCATCGGCATGAGGAAGACGGTATCGGGATTCATCAGACTATGCAACGCTCTGCCACTACGCCAACGTCCAGTGCCGGTGGTCACGTGCCCATTTCAGTCGTAGTTGCAGATGTCGAGGTGTTAACATTGGCACATGTATGGGTCGTTGGCTGGGGATGGCCATCGTTAGGAGTGTTCGGTGCACTGCGTGTTCAGACACACTTGTACTCTGCCCAGCATAAAAGTCTGATGTTAGTTCCACCACAGTTCGCCGCCTGTGCTGTTTTACCAGTCTCCCCAGCCTACGACGTCCGACATCTATAATGAGGGGTGCCCGCCCAACCCCTCGACGTTTGTACGTGGTTTTACCTTTGTTTTGCCACTTGTTGAAGACACTCACAACAGCACTCCTCGAACACCCGACGAGTCGTGCTGTTTCCGAAATGCTCGTGCTGAGCCTCCGGGCCATCACAATCTGACCTCCGTCAGACTCTGATACATCGTGCGCCTTCCCCCTTCTAAACACGGATAGCATGCTCACTGATACAACATGCACCGTCCGTGTGTCTGACTAGCAGTCATTTCTCGTCAGGTGACGCTGCTATCGGCTGGGTGGTCATAATGTTCTGGCTTATCAGTGTATAAATTCAAAGCATACTGATCAGTCGAGAATGTGTAACTAACATGATTCTTCCTTTTTAGTATGTTTAACGTTTAATGAAATTTATGTTAGAGGCTCGTTAGGACATTTTAAAGATCGGAGGTCCAGCCATTCTTCTGACTGCGTTGTAAACCTTGCTTTAAAAAGTTATCTGAAAAATACTGCACCCGTTTAGGTCCCTGAAAACCCACGGATGTTCAGAATTTAAGAACAACTCATCGGCTGTTTTGTTATTTAATTCAGAAACGGCAACATTTGTGCTAAGTGTTAAACGCTGTACCAGTCTGTCATGTAAACACACATTATTACCTCGTTTTTTGTCTCTAGCCGTGCACCAGAGAGAAACTGCAGCTGAACTATCGCACTTCTAGCGTTCAGAATTTCTCTGCTGATAAAGTGATGCGGTAGATTTTTGGAAGTTACTAGTAACCATTCGTTAGACTCGAAGCAAACAGCTATTGATATAGTTGTAACGCTGCGGATGTGCAGCAAGTTACATAACAGTTTCAAACCAGAATCCAGCAGCATCCTGCGACATACCATTGTTAAATACTTACGTACTGTGGGAGGAAATAAGTGATAAAATAGAAAAATTTGATATGATGCCAGTTTATCAAGCACCTTACCACCTATAGTTAATAGACACTCAAATTTATTTTCTAGATAAATCTGAGAATGCCAACGCAATAAAGCTTCGACAGGAAATTAATCAACTTAGGTTCCAATAAAACACACATTTACAGTGACGGTTCCGAGATCAATTCAGAGAACAGCGTATGCTGCGCATTATACTGCCCTCTACCTCAGCATCATGCACTGTATTCGTCATCAATGCAGACGTCAATTTTCTTAGAAAAAGCTAAAACATTACTACAGGCAGTAGAATATAGTCGCAAATGTAGACAAACGGAAGTAGTAATTATCACCGATTCACGGAGTATAATCAAAAGTATGGAGACGCCTAGTTGAAACAAAAGGATGACAACTACAATAATAAACATTATCCATGAAATAGACATCAGCAATATAGAGGGTTGCCGACCAATCGTATGCTAGTAGCATAAAACATCATCAATGACACCCTGTTTAGCACCGAAATGGGCGGCTTAAGAATGCCTTACAGTGAGCAACGGTTAGCTACTTCCAGCCGGTACTACTCTGCAGGAAGTGGTGCTGGTTTTTTTTGTTTTTATGTTTTTTTGTTGTTTTGGGTTTTTTTTTGTTCAGAGACCTCATCGTATAGTCCCAGCTATAACCATTACGATTTGAATTTTCTCACCATTCACAGCAACACCGGCAAGATCATTAATGTTGAAAACTTGAGGTCTTCATAGCTTCTTCCCGTAGCCAAAAACCGCAGTACAGTGGTGGGTCTTTCATAGGGGGGAAATTGCTTCCCGCATAACAGTATCTTTCTTCGTAATATATGGAGCGACTAACGATAACAGATGTAAATAGGTTTCTTCGTCCATCCTCAGATACTTATGAAAATCTTTGGAAAAACATTTCAATTCCGAAAGAAGATTTGTATGAGAATATTTCCTTCTTTCGAGTAGACATTCCTTGCACCATATACTTCTTTAGACGCTTTTTTTTCCCCTCTAGTTTTACAGCAGCCAGTGCATGATCATCATTGGACGTTGCCATCGTGAAGCTAACTCTGGGACTGTGAAAGCCTTTAGGATTTCATATCCCGTGTGTGTGCAGGGCAACATCTATGGAAACCTCGAGGTATGGCCTGCAGGCTGTTTCCTTGAGGCACGTGTGTGGCTGCAGTCAGCCGCTTCGCATGCTGCGCAGCGGGCTTGCATTCCTATCACGCTCCGACAGTCCAGAATTCCAGAGGACTACTGTTGCGGAATTGATGCGATCATCTCGGCATTTACTGGATTGGTTCCGCCTTGACCACGAAAATACGTTTTCATAAACAGAAACATTAGTAAACGTTAACACGGTTGGTGGAGAGAAGGCATAATAATCTTTATTGTCGCTGATGTGCAGCGGAAAGTTGAATGTACGTATGTGGCAGAAACGAGATACCGTTTTAGACGATTTGATACGATTATTCTTAACAGCGCTATGCGTCTTCTTCATTCCTTTTAACAATTAGTTTGAAGTTTACTTTATATATGTCTTACTGAGCTCACAATCAGTCAGATTTCTTTGCCATCCATTTGAAGTTGTTTGTTATCTGTTTTTGGAATATCGTGGAATATCTTCTCAAAGTCACTGCCTTTCAATAAATCAATACCGATATAGGGAAAACCGTTGTTCTAAATCACTTTAATGTCTCCTCTACCGGCACATAGCTTTTAGCGTCACTGATAAAAGTTCACAGAGTAATTTTTACACAAAATATGATACATCATGACCTTGATTCGAGGAAGCGGTGGAGAATATTGGAACAGATCACTACTCACGACACTATTTGCTACCAATATAATGCAAAGTACGTTGTAATAGACACGGAAAGGTGAAGCATTAATGTATGGTAGTGTTGTAACTTCATTAGTAAACCGCTTTTGTCACAACAACCTGCAGAAAATTTGATTGTTAGGCCAACTATTTTTGTTCAGATTATTTCACAATGTTCCTAACATAGACCATCAGTGGATATTTTTTTTTTTTTTTTTTTTTTTAGATCAATAGTGGAAAGTCATGTTACGGATGGAACATGAAGTGATTTTAACAAAATCGGTAATGCTCGTGTCTCTCAATCGGGAGGAAGCGGATTCATATCTCTTTCCGGCCATCCAGATTTCGGTTTTCCATGGTTTCCCTAGATCACACCAGGTGAATGTCGGGATGATTATTTCAAAACGCCTTGGCCCAAGTCCTTCCCGTTGGTTTCCTTTAGTACTTTCTCGCCTCTAATGATTTCGGTATCGACAAGCCATAAGAAAAAAAAACAACAATACATTTCGTGAGTTTAATTGTGAGCTGTACGTAATGGGATATTTATTCCAAGTTATGTGCAAATATTATCCGGCGAGAATTTTCTGAAAGCTGATTTTCTGTTACAGAGCGAATCTATGGAGCTTACTCGCGAAGTAGTAGCTGATCAAACAACGGAGCCATTATGCGTGTATCAAAATAAAACCGGGGAAAGGCGAATTGGCTCTCAAAACTGTGAAAAATATTGCTTTTCATTCAAAACAATGATCCAAAGTCTTATAAATGACATTGTTTTGAAGGTTACAAATGCTCAAGATACGCATTTTTCAACTTTTTTTTTCCTGCTGAATTAACTTGTTCTTCGTGTTGTGCAGTGTTTGTTTTTTAACAGTATTTATGCAAACGAACATCTTATGAGGAATACGTCAGTAAGGTTGCCAAGATAGTTTATGTAATAGGTAGGCTACATATCACGTAGGCGAAGCGCGAAGCATCCAGTTGTATACAGGGTGTTACAAAAAGGTACGGCCAAACTACCAGGAAACATTCCTCACACACAAACAAAGAAAATATGTTATGTGGACATGTGTCCGGAAACGCTTACTTTCCATGTTAGAGCTCATATTGTGGACGGCTGTGATACAATACGCCATTCTCCAGGGCTGCATCAGCGCATCAGGGATTCCATGCGACGGAGGGTGGATGCATGTATCCTCGCTAACGGAGGACATTTTGAACATTTCCTGTAACAAAGTGTTTGAAGTCACGCTGGTACGTTCTGTTGCTGTGTGTTTCCATTCCATGTTTAATGTGATTTGAAGAGAAGTAATAAAATGAGCTCTAGCATGGAAAGTAAGCGTTTCCGGACACATGTCCACATAACATATTTTCTTTGTTTGTGTGTGAGGAATGTTTCCTGAAAGTTTGGCCGTACCTTTTTGTAACACCCTGTATATATATTTGCAGCATTTGCTTTTTTTATAACTATCTGCAATGTGTTTCATCTAGAATATATAAACAAACAGTATTAACAGTAAAACACTAATTTTAAAATAATATGCACAAGAACGTAAGAGCTTTCAATGTTTGGAAACAGTTTTGACTGAATTCGTCCTTACCTCCATCATATATATTATTTCTATAAGATTTTTTTTTTTTTTTTTTTTTTTTTTTTTTTTTTTTTTTTTTGTCCAAGCTATTATCTCCCTTCATACGTAACCGAAATATATGAATGAGGTGTCATTTTAAAGCTTATTTTAGATAGTTTGATCTCCGCTTTGGCCAAATCATATTTTAAGAGTAGAATTTTTTGCAATTAGACCTTTAAAGGGCAAAAGTATCATTGTTTCTACAACGCATTTTTGTGTCAAGAGCGATTTATCTTCTTTGATATCTAACCGATAAAGAAAAATGAGATTTCATTTTAAAGATTGAAGTCTCCGCCGTGGTCACATGATTCTTTAACAAAGGAATTTCTCAGAATTCGACCCCTAAAGTGGAAAAATACCATTATTTCCATAGGGTATTTTTTTGGTCACGAGCTATTTATCTCCCTTGATATCAAACCAAAATCGAGAAACGAAGTATTATTTTAGGGAATAAGGTCTCCGCTTTGGTCAAATCATATTTTTTAAAAGGAAATTTTCAGAATCGACCCTTAAAGGGCAAAACTATCAATATTTCTACAGCGCTTTTTTGTGTCACGATTCATTTATCACCCTTGATATCTAACCGAAATAGATACATGAGCTATCATATTAAGGATTAAGGTCTCTGGTTTGGTCACATCATATCTTAAAAACGAAATTTTTCGGAATTTGACCCTTAGAGGGCAAAAGTAATAACTGTGAACGTCGCGCGTTTGAGACAGTTCAGAGCCAATCCGTTACATAGCGGTATCACATTTCACAGAGAAATTCATAAACTGATCACTGGCGTCGACTTTTCTTACGTACCTGTTACAATGAACAAATAAACAACTGAAAGAAATGAGGAATTTCTTCTTTCATCCTATTACAAACCCCCCACCTTACTATTCATTGCATTCGCGAAATTATCGCACTGTCTTCTAGTCAAATCATTATTCATATAAGGAAAAAACTTTTTATACTGTGATTCGAACTGACCGCATATTCGTAGTGTTCCGTAATCGCAAATCCCAGTTCACTACCTATATCGTAAAAAAAAAAAAAAAAAAAAAAAACTAAAAAATCTATTTATAAAAGAGAAGACGAAATATAATTTTACATTATTGTACTCAAACACGATCAGCAATTGTGGATATATATTATTGGGTTAATTAAACTTGGCAACCAGCACTTTTGAGGCAGATCTCATGTGTGTGTTTTTTTAACAAAAAACACGACATAAAATTCTGCATTGTGTGTCAAGGTCATAGCAGCTACACCGGACGAAACTGGAACATAACGAGGCCATCACAACCACAAAGCACAGTGGAGCGGTAAAGATCCACAAGATATTTTATAGTGCTTTACGCCTCGTCGACGTCGAGGTCATTAAAGGCGGAGGCTGGTACAAGGAACGATAAGAAATTCGGCCACGGCCTTTTCAAGGCTCCATCCCGGCATTCGCCTGGAATTATTTCCGGAAATTAAAGAAAATCATATCTAGCTTTCATATTATAATTATGTTGACGTGTTGCTCAAGTTTTCACACGGACACACAGCATAACATTTGCATTACCCAACAGATAAGGTGGTGATAATACTGTACTCCGATTATACCGAACAACATTTGTTAAGAAACACGTGAACAATTCGTAAAAAAGGCGACTAAATAAGAACTCTTAATTACGATAGATAAAAAAAGAAAATTTGTGTTGAATGATAATTACAAAGGATTTAGAGATAAATTTGCCTATTTAGCTTTTCACCTCAGGTACAGACAGCAAAATTTAATTTCTTGTTATATTGCAGAATAATGTGAAAAATCCAAAAAGAGTATCAATATATCTTACCCAAAACAACTTTTGTAAAATTCTATTATTAAGTGCCATTATAGTGACTGAAAGGTGGAGGCATTCTCTGTGTACCAAGTGCATAAAAATTTCTCGGCCTTCCCGCCGGAGGCGCACGTCAATATGATGGGAGCTGTGCGAGAAGATGAAGTCGACTAGTGACTTCGAAACGTCGCGTCAAATTTACGCGCACCACCGTTGGGAAGCCCTGTATTTTTTTAAAAATATATATAATATTCAATGTTTGCAAATAAATTGGTAGAAAACTAGAGAAACTGTGAAACACTGTGATAGATGCAGGGATTTCACAACTAGATAAAAATGTTGCAAAACAACAATGGTTTAATTTTTTTATATCTGTGCAACAATGCCATACTCGATGGAGCACGTGGAAAGAAAATTCTTCCCTCTGCTTTTTATTTGGAAGAAAGTACCGTAAAACCAAATATTTTTGGTATTTCGTTACAGATATGTTTTGCGATCAATTAAACACATATACCTGTAAAATTTCATCACAAATGATGCAAAGTCGGCGGACTGACGAGAAAGTCGAAATTATCAGGGTTTCTTTCTTGCCACGTTAATAACTCTACGGATACTTGTAAAATTAATATGTATTTTCTCTCTTGGCAAGAGACGAACAGCAGATTCCCTGGCTGAAGACTGCTCACAAAATAAGAAACAAGAACTCTCAGTTCTCTGCCCGGTAGACATCACGCATCCTGTTAGTGACACGCGAAGAGCCGACCACCTAGAAAGAACAGACATCCCTCAGGCAACCAGGCTGAGTGGGAAAAAATATACCCATCGCGTGAGGTGGCATGTCTCAAACCCGCATCATTCCGTGTTACGTATGCCAGCCGGCTGCAACGCTGCGAGCCTGTCAACTTCTAGTGTTTTTTATGTCGTGAAGCCGCGAATATCACGATGTTCTGCTTAGGAAACGTTTGGATTAATGACACCAAAGATGTACACACATTTTATTTCGTCAAGGAAATGTGTAAACGTCTTGTCTTTGCCACTCTCAGAACATATTTCTTCATCAAAGCAACGAAATCGACAACTATTTTATAAAATTGAGATCAATACATGTAGATCAAAAAGTAGTAACATCTCACACTGGAAGGGTTTTTTTTCCCACTTATTCCACGATTGGGGGTCGGCTGTTTCACTATGCGACGTCAAGGGATTTGACCGGCTAGTCGCAGAGCATGGCGTTTCTCGGGGAGAAAAGTTGTGTTGTCCGCGAAATGCGTAACTATGTTCTGTGTGTGATAACAACAACGATCCAGGGTATAAGGTCTGGTCTAGGGGCATACACGACTTAATAGTCATCAGGCCCTCGCGGAACCCCCTGATTACCCACCGTCCAGCGCTGCGCCCACCGCAGGGACGAACTCTTCCGAATCACCCGCCATTACAGCAGGGACGGTGAACCAGGCGCCTTTCGCCACCCTTAAGGGTGCCCACGGGGAGCAGCGCGGATGCAACGCCCGCCACGACCAGGCCGAGCCGTATACTTTAAGCATCTGTGCTATTCCCAAATGCTCCAAGCCACACCCGCGCCGAGGGGGGGGGGAGGGGTGCTGGTGGGGCAGCAAACCGGGCTACATCGCGGGATTGCCCTTTTCGCGCGCCACCCGGCAACCGACAGCCCAGCGCAATGCCACCACCGGATGCAGAGCCGCACGCTACGAGGTAAGCTCCTAGTGCAGATTCCCTCACACTCGTCCAAGCTTCACAGAGCACGATCCCACTGCGGACCCCCGAAGGTGCCCACAATGTTCTCAAGGTGCAGCTGCCCCACCCGGACGAACCCATGCACTACCGGTCCCCTCCTATAAAGAGGACCAGGGTAGCTGAGCTCGAACTTTACGGGCGTGTTCGTGGAGTCTACGGATCTAGGGGGACACTGGCCTAGTCCGCACACCCTGTCCCCCAATCACAAGCTTGAATCCATTGAATAGGATACAAAACAGGATGTAGGGAGCGGCGGGGGGGGGGGGGAGGGGCGGTGGGCTCGGGACCCTCGATGCTCCAAACCCATATCTGGCCATCTCGATGGAAATCGAGTGTATGGACGCATACCCCTTAGTTTTATGAGACGGAGATTGGGGAGCATTCCAGCATTAGCGTTGGTGATTACGATCAGGATGGCCGGTACGCAGGGACGAAGACTCGAACCTGGCCCCTCCCGATCCAGTGCATGTCGCCTTAACGCACGCAGCCATAATGGCGTGTTGGAAGGGAGACGTAACTATTTTCAGTAATTTAAAGACCTGGATTGAAACAAGAATAACTCTCTCTAGCCCAGACTGTACCTCATTGCGCTTAGCTACAAGTGGATCCTGCTGAGTCAGGCTGTAAGTATCAGCATAAACCGAAACTGCAGTACCCCACTCTCGCCGGAGTTGCGCAGTCACGGGCAATCCATTCATTAGCGACACCCAAGATTTATTCACTTTTGATGCCGTCCCTAGCTGGCACACTTCGCTTGATGCTAAACGCTGCGACCTCACTACGTGAGTAACGCCACTTCCTTTTTTTTTACTTATGGCTTTACGCGTCGTCGACGTCGAGGTCATTAGAGGCGGGATAGGATTGGGGACAAGAAACGGGAAGGAAATCGGCCATGGCCTTTTAAAGGCAGCATCCCGGCATTCGCCTGGAGTGATTTGGGGAAGCCATGGAAAACACAAATCTGGATGCCCGGACGGGGATTCGAACCGGCGTCCTCCCGAAAGCCACTTCTTGTCTTGACGCACTCTCCTCGTCTCCGTATACACGTTACAAAGTAGGCCGGCATTCAGCATCGTCTAGTATTTGTCTTTTTCACTGCATACTCTGTTAATTAACTGACCAACGGAATAACTTGAAAAAGTGTGACAAAAACTCTAATCACTTAAGTCTTTTGCTAGCATTCTTACGTGAATTCTGCTGTTTCTACGTAATGTAACATATTTAAAAGCTCCTCTTGATTTCGCTCTTGCACCGTAAATTTACAGAGGTCACATCACAAAGTACCATGCTGCATAGAAGCAGGTCTAGAAAATTGCTGCCGGAGCAACGGTCAATGATCCACATTAAAATGTTAGTCCTTTTAAGAAGGTTGTTTCTAATCTGCTTTTGACGTCTTTTATCCCTCCTCCGTCTGTTTTAACTATATTTCATAAAATTTCTCTGTACTTCATCTGTTCCTGTTTTGTGATATTTAGACTACTTTTATATCTTTTTATTTATTATGCAATTGAGCATTTTTCTTTTAATATTATTTATAACCAGTTCAAGTATGAAAAGCAATAGTTTTTATTTTCATAGTTTCTCTACGATTAATTGTATTAGTTGAAACAGCTACATCAGCAACTATGTAATTAATTTTTATTTCAATACTTTGTTTTCCGCCTGCTTGGTTGATTGCTGTAAATGTAAGAGGTGATCGATCAAAGCCTGCCTCAGACTGTTTGATGCCTGTCCTTTTGACTTCTAGCTATTGCTGAACCACGTAATTGTTGTATAGATAATAAATAATTGTGCTCATTTTCTCCCAGAACTCAAACTGCTGGTCACTTAATAGCTCTTCAGTTTACTTTCAAGTATCATCCTAGTTAAACTGGTGGCAGGGCAGTTCGCGTTTGTGCACGGGAGGAGTTTATCCAGGTTGAAAGTTCGTAGTGCGATCCATTGTGCGAAGTCTGTAAAAATCGGATTACTACTAGTGGAAATCTTGTGTTGGCAAAAGCAAGTCAAACTGCTGATGCTTAAAGATGTTTACAAAGAACTTATAGGACAAAATTTTACACCAATAAATTCACATAAAATAGCTTTGCCCAAGTTCCTGCTCTTGAATAAAAAAATCAGAATGAGTATTATACACCAGACTCGAAACAGTACATAGCAGTCATTTTTTCAACTCCCAGAAGTATCTCCTATCTGAAGGAAAGTTATGGCTTCGGTCTTATGAAATGCTAGAGAGTTTATTTATTGGTTATCGTCAGAAGGGTAGAATAGTACATAGATATTTCTTTTCCAGATCTTTAAATTAATTATGTGAAAATACAAATTTCATTAAGATCATGGCCCTCTTCACTGAAATTTTCTGTAAATTGGAAAATTCGTTCAGTTGTCTGCATCTTGTGTCTCTCAGACTGTTCCTTTCAGGTGATCAGGACTCTGGAGTCGTCTATGAGAACTATATAACGCTGTTTTGCACACCTTTCGGCAAAAACAAAACCTAATATGATTTTGGAATTATAAGGGGATATTTCACTGCTAGACTCAGAATGTTTCTTCAGGTCACCCTCTTACCATATTCAGATATACAGTAAAAGTACAGGATCAGTCCTCATCACAAAATTTTAACTTTGTGTATAACATCCTGCGTACAGGAAGTCAAATTCTATTTGTCCCTTCCATCTCCATGATGAGCGATTCTGTAATACCAATATTTTCTCAGTGAACCAAGTCCTACTGTTTGATTCTTTCTTGACACCCAATGTTGGGTTGTTTTTTTTTTTAGTTAATTCTCTTCACTACGTTTAACTGTCCTGTTGGTGTGCTTTCACGTCGCTTTGCCAACACGTAGGACACGTAGCTTTTCATTCATATTATTTTTCACAGTTGAAATGAGGTACAGAACACTCAACAGCATGTAAATATTTATTTCCGTCATTTAATTATCTCCGTATGTAATTTACGACAGTCTGACAGGAGAAAACAGTAAAAAATGTCTTCTTGAATCAATAGGGTAAAAAGCTATGTGCTACGCATGGTGTAGTGGGGGGGGGGGGGAGGGGGGAGACAAAAGCCACGTCGAGCAACGTGGGGGGAGAGGCCAAAATGGAGCTACGTGGTTTATAGACGGTCCTTAAGGAACGTGAAGGGAATCAGACTTGTCTTTATAAAAGATATATACATACTTTCCATTGTACTCATTTCGTGAAACCATGGATAAAACGAAAACTGAAAGACTGAACCGTGAATCTAAACTTGGTCGCCTAAGTAGGAGGGTATCGCAGAGGTCGCCGGTTCGAGTCCGGCCAAGGGCATGGGTGGTTTTAATTAAGTGTTGTGTCCGTCCTGTGTTGTCCTATCACTGGTTATCATCAATAATAACACGAGAATAATCTATATACACACTTGACGAATAAAAGAAAAATCAGTTGCTGGCTGAATGGCTACACGGCCGAATGCCATTTTAAAAAAAAAAAAAGTAGGAGGGTCAAAACTCTGACTCGGCTCTTTCGAAATGATGTGGGAAAATCATATCACTTTGCTGTTTGCTTTTGCTTTCTAGTAGTTGGTACCGAATTATTGCGTAACTGGCCTGAATGCTTTGCTGGGCGGATACGCCTTTAAATCTCGCCACAGATACACCGACGTTCACTGTGATAAACGACGGCAGATGGTTTCCAGCAGGCAGCAGCTATGAGTCAGATAGCCAGCTCAAAAAATTGCAAAATACATAATTCCCTCACAGCTGGGGTGATTCATTTCATCGTAAGATGGAGAGAAAAAATATTATGGCCAGTCATTGCACATTTTCATTCTTTTTTATTTAGCTTAAAATTAAGAAACAAGAACGGAAATTGCATATAGAAATTACTCTTTGCAGATTTTAAGAGTAAAGTTGGGGGGTTGTCGAGACATATATGCAACAAGTCCGTGAAGACAATATGACTGATTCTTCACCACTGGAAACTTTATTATCACGTAAGCAGTGCCTCTTGCCAATGCTTTTACGTGCAGCTAAAACTGTCTCTCTTGTAACTGAATAACTTTGAAAAATCATAAAAATATTAAAGGCAAAGTATTTGGTAGACATATAACCGTCTGAAAACCCCATGTGTACAAAATTTGTAAACTACAAACGTTACAGAAAACATTGGACCGCTCAAGATAACTCGACGAGAGGCGAAACACGTCCGATATAAGCAAAGTTGCGACAATAGTCGCAGTCGCATTTTTATTACATAATAGTGAATTATTTTACCCGCCCGTTTGGCTGAGTGCGCTGAGGCGCCGCACACTGAACAGACCCGCGCGTACTGGCCGTCAGATTGCGGTTTCATCTAGGTCGGCGTTTCTCAATCTTTTTCCACCCGACGACCAGCAATTGACAAGAATAATATTGCGGACCACTAACGTAAATAGGCCTAATTTTTTTACCTATGTGTATATTGTTAACATCTTGAACATATTTTACTGTACCGTTATGACGTAATAAATCTAAAATCATGTTTTGAATTCCTACAAAAGCACAATTGTGAAACTGGTAGTGAATTATTAAAAGACAATTACTCTTAATATCTGGTATCAAAATGAGTAATAATATTACTGTAGGCTGGATACTACACTGTACCACCGACCTAGATGCATAAGATAAAAGAAACGAGACCAGAGAAATTTATTGTTGTTTCCTTCATCACTCTTATGTTACCAACCCTACCACGTTACGCCGTCCCTCACAACCCACTGCAAGACCCTCAGAAAACAGTAACTACCATAATGATGAGGCATGGAAAGATATTGCAGTAGGTATGAAAAGTAGTTCATGGAAGGGAAAAGATGACCTTGACCACAAGCTGGCACTCGATTTCAGGCACAAGGGTGTGGGAAGAATTTTCTTTTTTAGGTAAGGGTGTCAGGGATTGGAATGAGTTACCTAGGGAAATGATGAATAACTTACCGAAAACGTTAAAAGAATTTAAAGTTAAAATTTGTAGAGGGCAAATGTAGGTGGGTGCAGGATAGGGGGAAGTTGGTTGTGTAGGGAAATTGCCACAGGAGCGTGTGCTCCATTGCAATTAAATTAAATTATTATTAATCCTTAAACGATCGGCTCTGTCTTTAATGCCAAGCGGCAACGTATTTAGACTATTGTAGGAACTATATCATATCCTGGTTCCTGGAAGTGGAAGATTTTTTTCCCTGGTCATTTAAATATTCGTAGCTTTTAAACAGTTGTAATTGTAGCTTATACTCGCTCAAAGGCTTATACAGCACGAATATTTGCTATATAATTTCCTAAGCTCACTCAATCACCTCGATAGCTATTGGTTGGAGAACGGTGTCACGTGTCAGCCTTCGCTCGCAAATTAACAGCTACCAGAGATATCATTAGAATAAATTCGAGATTCTCAATTTAATAGTGAAGCCACTACCAAATTAATTGCCATAATACATTCATTAAGTTTGCTTTTTGTAGCATTTCATAGTAAAAAAAATGGATATACTTTACTGAAAAAATGTGGAACTGCTTTTCAGTAATATGTTGCTAATAAAGGCAACAAAAAAAAAAAACTTAAATTATTCATTGTATCTGCTGTAACCACGTATAAAAATTGTTATTCCAGCCTAGGCTAAATTTCAATTTCATTAAATCTTTCGCAAATGCTGTTGCTTGGCCAAAGTTAATAATTACGATTTATTTATTTTTTACGTATTTTACTCACCACTTTCGTTAATGGTCTTTGTCCTTGTTCGTTGTACAAGAGTTATTAGGTTGTTTAAAGCGGACATCAGATCAAACATGTTACCGAATCGAGTATTCTGGCTGTTCATTTCTTTGGAGTTGCTCAACTGTTTAATAATGTGGAATTTGTGTTAAATTCTCTGGCCGTTGCAGACACTATTCTAGACCCGTATCGATACGCAAAAAAAAGTCACGGGCTTACATTAGTGGTATATAAACTTATAACATTATTCCTGCGGACCACCTGAACTATCTTAGCGGTGCGCGAACCACAGGTTGAGAAACACTGATCTAGGCGAATGCTGCGTCGGTCCCGAATCTGCGCCTCATAAGAAACACGAACAAAAACATACACTTATCATACAGAACACACAAAGTTACTCTTCTGCGCTACAGATGGCGATACAAGACATTCCTTAGATTAGGTACGGCGAGCCTAGACTTCGGAAAGGAATCCCCTCTCCTTATTCACACTGGCCACTGTGATGGCCAGTGTCCACATGGTCCTTGGTGACCCAGTCAGAGAGAGAGAGAGAAAAAATAATTATTTTAGAAGCAACTGTAGAATAAATAGCCTAAAATTATTATTGCGTAACGTAACACATCTTTGCTTAAGTTTGAACGGTGATTTTCGTTCTTTATGTTCTTTATTATTCGCTGCTGAGAGGGTATGAGTGAATAGGAAACCAATTTGTGTGGGTCTTGGCTTCAGATGTGACGGATACCTGGCTCGTGTCTGTAACATCATTCTGCTCGGCCGGACCTTACAGAAGAAGTCTATTGTGGTCTCTTCCCCCTACAGCCTCTCAGGACCTACGTTTAGCAAGGTGTTGGAGCGGCTACTATGCTCTGTTGCACGGCCTCCAGCCCTCGTCTGCACACTCCGCCGGCGATGGACTTGCTATTGCTACCACACCTGTCCTCGGTGCCGCTTCGACGGCTTAGCAGCACCACAAAACACGCTTCACATGGCGACACTCAAGCTAGGAGGTATCTCGGACTCCAGTGACGTAAATACCTTTTAACTACTGGGTCGGTGACGATTACTCAAAACTAAGATCAAGGCTACATCGTGGATCGTAACTCAGCCGGTGCATGCGCCGGGTGCCCCAGACCGGTTTAGTCAGCTCGTGGAACCGGTAACAGATTGCCGGTGCGCCTGCCTCGTATTCACACCTGTGCAGGGTGTGACCAAGTGGATTGCGCCCCTATACACCACACTTCATGAAAATGATTCTTCAACCGACACAAAAGTTACATAGTTCCATTCACGAGGCCACTCGCATATGTGCACACTCTCCTACGTACTCTTCCATATAATTACATAGGTTCAGTCACCAAATTTGTATTCATTTATCCCCAGTCTCACCAGAACATCAACCAAACATAATTCTTAGACATCAAACTCTGAAACAGCATTATTTGTAACTAATTTTCATACTAACGAGGGTTTGATTCATAAAAGTCCTTGACTTTTCATATAACGTCCAGTAAAAACTGATTGATAGCATCCAATGTTAAATATCCTTATTTTTTAATGAGGTGCAATGTCTCATCCTGTTATCTTTCAGACCTCCGTAGTAATTTTAGCTTTACTGGCCCCTTCGTGCTTTTTCAGCTTTCTTAATTCCTTGTAAACATCGTCAGGACGAATTTAAGATATTTCACTATGCAAATTTGTAATTGTACCGACAAGCTCATTCTCTGATTTACACCCTTCTATTCCTGAATCATTGCCCTTATGGTTGGGGAGAAAAAAAAACGGTACTTAATACCTCTGCCGTTCTCAAAACTTCAGTAACTTCTTCTCCATCTTTATCCAGAATTGTCCTGAATACCCTCCCTTCCCCTCAGTTTTCTAACATAGCCATAGAAACCTATCTTTAGCTTCCTTCTTTGCTACTAATAATTCGCTGTTAATTTTTTTTAAGTGCTCCCTACTGCCTTGCTGTCTCTTAACTATATTGAGTTCTCTTCGTAACAAAAATTTTTTAATGTCCTATCTTCCTTATAATAATATGTAAGTTCCGTGATATACTTTATTTTTAGTTTAGTATAAACATTTCTTATCCCGATCTGATTATCTCCTTGAACTGTTTCCAAGTCGTCTCTAATGTACTTGTGTCTTGCTACCATATACTGAACTTTCCCCTTTCAATTCTGAAAATGTGTCTTTTTTTTTTTTTTATAACTATACGTTTTACCACCTTCAACTTTGGCCGTTGGTTTACTGAACCCTCCTACATCCTTCAGAACAGCTTCACTATAACTTATTCCTTCAGTTACTTCACACCCCACAAGATTATCATCAAACTTTAATAGCAGTGTTTTCTACATCTTGGACACCCTTGTGTCCTGCTCTACCACTTGTGTGAAGCTCTTGTTAAGGTATTTGCAAATTTCTGTTCCCTTACGTTTAGTAATCTCTCTTCCGTCCCAGTTCATATCATTCTACGCTCACCTCTGAACTCTGAGTATTTATTTAGTTTTTCCCCAAGAGCCTCATCTTCATCAATTATTCTTCTACTGAAATAAGCAGCAAACAGCCTAATTTTTCTTTTTTATCGCCCCAGAAATCTACCCCTAGCAACCCATGGCTACGATTTATGAACACAGGTGAACTGTAGTAGTCTTACTAACCAACACGAATACCCCTCCACCAATTGCTCCTCTATGTCTGCGGTACACTCTATACCCATCGGGGAAAACCTCATTGTCTAGTATTCCTTCCTTTAACAAAAGACTCCATTCCTATAACTGATTATGGTTTGTGCCTCTCTACTAAGTTACCAAACTCTATTACTTTTCTCATTATACTCCTACAGTTCACAAGTAAAGTCATAACTGGTTTTGCTATAATTTCAACCTTATCCTTCGCCTTAACAGTTTCGACTCCGTCTCTAATTGTTTTATCAGGTTCAACTATTTATTTAGCATTTATGATTTTTCCCATTGCGTAGCTGCATTCAGTATCCCTTCGGTCACCATTTTTATCGCCTCATCAGCATCATTTAACCTAAAAAAATGCCAATTATTATTTATTTGTTTGGTCTTAATTTTTATAACTATAAGGCCAGTAAAAATAATTTTCTTTACAGTTATTTACAATAACATACTTTTAATTACTTACATGTCATTTACAAAGTTCATTAGATAACTGAACGCAACGTAAAAGTAATAGTGCTTGTTCAAAATAACATAATAAACAGTTATATCCTGACTGCTATCGATATTAACACCTGTAATTTAAAATCACAGTTACGACTGTTCCAAACAGCTCACCCTTTTTGGATGCCGAATACCAACGAACACCTCTTAAGTTTTAATATGTTCAGATAATATTATATTTCTTATTTAACATTAACAAGTTCAGTTATACGTTCAGAACATTGTAAATAAATAGATGAGATATTGCTAGCATAAATGATTCGTGTTGAAATAAAATTATATCACGATTCATATATTAAAATCATGTTGATTCAAATGACTTACTTGATTTGAAGTTCTTAAATATTTTCTATGTCCAGGTTTGGTTCCTCCTAACAGTTTGCTAACTGTTAAGAATGTTTAGCATGATAAGATTTGTGTATAAATTTCTTTGAGGATCCTAATACCTGGTAGATGTACATATCGTGCGTTAAGGCTGATACCTCTTTTCGATATAATGAACAGTATGTTGATTTTTATGAAAATTGCTTGGATAACACCCGTGGCCCAATCCCATTCGTATTACGGATGTTTTATGTCTCTAGACAGTGTATGTTCTGGAAGTTTGTCGGGTGTGAGGGATGGTCGAGAGCCGTCATTTGGCTGATAGGCAGTCACGGCTGACTGACGGCTAACCACAATCACAGGCTACTGCACTTCCCTCCCGGGCCAATTAAGACCGGGGCATCCGCACGTGAACAGTCGACGCACGGCAAATAGCGGCCCACGGGGAAACACTTTCGTTCTGCCCAGTGCCGTATTATAGCCTGCCAGCTTAGAAAGAAAAAAAATCAGTTTTCAGTACGTAATTCGTTGAAAATTTTTTCGCATACCTACCAGTTATGTTACGCAATTAATGTTTCTATCTCTTGTAAGATAACGGCTACAAAAAAAAAAAAAAAGTAATATAGTCGATTACTAGAATTAAAAGTGGAAAGTTAGCCGTTCTTCACCCCATTTCATCCATAAACAGCAAATACCAGCCAACTTCAAAAGCTATATTTCTAAATAAAAAAATTGATTAGAATCCTCTGAGAGATAAAAGCGAAAATCTACTGTCAGTTACCACTTTTGCCGTTTGCAACAATTTAATAGATGTAGTGATCAGTCTGATAAACATTAATACAAAAATAATAAGCAAATATCTGATGAAAATAGGCAACAACGAATGTACAGTCTTCCTCGATATCTGTATCTCATTTTTTATACTCTTGTCGACTTGAAAGGTTATTAAAGAGATACACCACTGTATGTGAAAACTGCAGCACCCCATGAACTACCAAAATCGAATGATGGATGGATCAGAGAGACTGCAGAGATATGGCCTGCATGTAGATGCAGCATGTTGCAAGAGAAACGGGCAGGAGGAAGAGGCAAGCTGGAAGGAAAGAGGCACATATGTGGACATAGCTTTAATGATACGGGGTTACTTTTTAATATGAGCTTCATTAGATTATTTTGAGTAGAACTTAATAGTGTAAATACATTTAAGTGAATGCAGCAGTTTGACCATATTCTGCTAACGCAACTGTTTTACCTAATTTATAAAGAAAATACTTTGGTGTACAGTTGGACTCATTGTGTTAAGTGCGGCTGGAGTATGCTCGACATATGCAATTTCTCATTACAGTTTCCGAGTAGTTTTCTGATCAGTCCTGGAATGGTGCGCCGTAAATGTTTGATAGTATTACAGAGCCATGACTCTCTCACGGCCTGGCGATCTCACGTGTGCAATTTTTAACTGCCGACATGGAACGAATTTGTCAGGATGGCACTGGTCGCGACCGACCGCCTGTTCTGTTTTCCACGCGACGTGACTCGACCATGCGGTGCGTGCGAGTGATTATTCATTAGCCCAATCGCCCCTGTGATCTACTTTACGCATGGGTGCTATTCTGTTTATGCGTAAAAAAGGTCTTCCAAATGTTCATGTAATTTGCGCTTTATTATAACTCGAATCTTTCGTCACTCTATGACCATTGCTCGCAGACTTTGCTCACACTGAGTTTCCTTTTAACAGCCTGTAGCGGCCTCCTCATGCCAATATATTAATAATTATAAATATAAAATAATATATTTATTTCGTTGTTTTATTAATTTTAAACTTGTAACACTAATGATATTTTATGAATATCTCTCAAGACAAAGAATAACCAGTGGCGTTGGAGCCAAAGCAAAATATTACGCTTTAAAGACAAGAATGAAGACAAATTACACAAAGCCTAGGATGGCGTGAGAATACGGATGCAGTCTGGATGAAGCTGCATAAATCATTAATCAGTTAGTTAAAATGTAAACGAAAAAGTCAATTTCAGGGATGATGGAGAACTGTGAATGTATCAATTTGAGATAAGGGACGCAGGCCCAGGAACGATATTTTTTTTTTGCTTATGACTTTACGCCTCGTCGAGGTCATTAGAGGCGGGATAGTACTGGGGACAAGGAACGGGAAGGAATTCGGCCATGGTCTTTTGATGGAAACATCCCGGCATTCTCCGGGAGTGATTTGGGGAAACCACGAAAAACCGCAATCTGGATGCCCGGACGGGGATTCGAACCGGCACGGCGTCCTCCCGAATGCCAGGCCAGAGTGTTATACCGCTCATCCACCACGTTCGGTGCCGGAAACGACAGAGTCGAAAGTTATAAGTGAAAATCGTTCTGATACCTCTGACGGTGGAATACATGTACCGATATTATTGTTTAATTTAATTTAATTTAATTGCAATGGAGCACACGCTCCGGTGGCAATTTCCCTACACACCCATCTTCCCCCTATCCTACACCCACCTACATTTGCCCTCTACAAATTTAAACTTTAAATTCCTTCAACGTTTTCGGTAAGTTATTTATCATTTCCCTTGGTAACTCATTCCAATCCCTGACACCCTTACCTAAAAAAGAGAATCTTGCTACACCCTTCTGCCTGAAATCGAGTACCAGCTTGTGGTCAAGGTCATCTTTTACCTTCCAGGCACTATTTTTCATACCTACTCCACTATATTTCCATGCCTCATCACCAGTATACGCCCTGTACACTCCCATGACCCTCGCTAAGATTGTGGGGGAGGCAATCTCGACGAGCACTTAAAGTAGGTGAAGAGCAACACAGACGTCCATACGACATTGCTACGTTCAGTTGATCGGAAGCTACCTGGAAAACAGAAGGTTCTTCGTGTCAGTGGAAGGGCAAAACTCCTCAACCTACGCGATACCTGCCGGAATACCTCAAGGGTCTGTTCTGGCCCCAATACTATTCTCTATAGCAGTAAACGACATACCGACACCACCGCATGTTAACATCGCTCAGTTTGCGGACGACACAACGGTCTACGCGTCGGGCAGGAGACACACGTTGAACATCAACCACCTGCAACATGGCCTGGACCAACTAGAGAAATGGTGTCGCATAAATAAGGTCAAGATCAACCCTACAAAATGTGCGGCCGTCTACTTCACCCGGAAGAGACCAATAATCGACAAAAAACTGACAATCATGGGCCAAGAAGTCGAATGGTCCAATGAAACAAAATACCTTGGTGTCACGATAGATAAAAAACTACTGTTCAGGAGACACATCCTAGACCGAAGAAGACAGGGCAACGCGATACTGGCCAACCTGTTCCCTATCCTCTACAGTCGACAATTAGCCGTCAAAACCAAAATCCGCATCTATAAATCAGTCATCCTCCCCTACATCCTCTATGGATGCCAGGTGTGGGGAACTGCATCCAAAACAAATATTGACCAACTTCAGAGACTCCAAAACCGATGCCTGCGGGTCATTCTGCGTGCATCAAGGTATACACCAACAGACGCCCTACACGACCAAGCCGGTGTCAACCGGATCTACGTTGAAATCCACAGGCAAACCGAAAAGTTCTACCAGCGTATAGAACAAAACAGAGAAAATGATGAAAGGCTCCATACCCTTGGCACAACCAATCCAAGGCACTGGTTCAAATATAAAGTACCACTAAGCATCATATATCAGCCTGAATAGAACTGATATGACTGTAAGAAAACTGTAGGGGTTTTTCACATAAGGTCGTCTCTGACGAACCGTAGTCATGTTTTCCCCTCAATGAGTAATAAAAAGTGTCCCCAAACTAACCTATCCCATACAAAGAGACACATTAAGTAGTGTTGCCCCGGCAACGGAACTTTTTCACAAACAAGCCGTTGAGGCACAGACACACACACACAAAAAAAAAAAAAAAAAAAAAAAAAAAACCTGCAGAGGCGGCCCTAGCAAGTTTTTCATGTGGTGCGAGATCTCATTGTGGCGCCCCAAATGAGCAATCTCTTATTAGTGATTAAGTTGTCCATATAGATAGATTGAAGATAACATACAGTTTTTATATCCTACTAATGTCATAAATGTAAAAGTTTGTTAGTTCGGATATTTTTCTATTTCACGTCCAAACTACTGAACTGCTTAGGATTAATTTGGAATAATGTATTGGCCATCTACATTTGTACCAAATAGCAGTTCCCGTGTGATTCGGATACGAATATGTATATGAATTCTTTATGAATGAGCAAAGCCGCGGGCAAAAGATACTCTTTATATATGATAATAACTCAAACCTCGGAAAGATTATTATAGGATAGCAGCGGTATGAATGAGAAACAACAGTAAAAAGGAATACTGTATGTTTGAAATTGTTTATTTGAGCTACTGTGGCGAACACAATGCTCACTTCACTTACACGTCAAATTCGCAGTTTTTAATAATTAATAGATTGACCAACGCATTCTCTATTCTATCGATGATATGCAAAAACATGTTCATTGTAAACAATTCTTCTGGATCTGTTGCTATTTCATTTATGGCTAATACTTAAAAAATCTTTACTTTCTTCGGCATCTGACTGGGTTAATAATAGGAAATTTTCCAGTCTGAGAATCAACTTCTCAAGCTGCCAGTTATCAGAGCTCAAATTCCGAGCTGGGGTGGAAGGGGATATTATCCACCGCCCCGAAACTGGTACTGACCTGTTTAAATTTGTTTTAGCTGCTTAGTTATAATGCCTTCTTTACGTTTTGAACACCCCTTTCTCGGAAAAGTAGCCGCGAATTAAATTAAAAATGCCGAAATGTGAGACGATACGCAACCGCGAAATGGTAGCAACAATGCAAAAATGGCACAAAGATTATTGGTACAGGGATCATATCAACCTAAACAGGTTAGTTCTGTTATAGTGATCGTGGTTAGGTTGAAATTCGGACTGGACCATGAGTAAAAAGTTTACGGGAAATTCGTTCTGTGGCATCTATATCAGAAACGACGCATTTGTTTAAAACGGAACCAATCGATTATCTCTCATCGCTTGTATCGATTCTAAGATGGCGAGCCTTGTTGTACTGCATCTCGGATAAAAATTTTCTATCTGTTGATTTCGTGCGGCTGTTAACAACGAAATGTAGCTAAAACGGCAATAAAATATTACAACAAAGTTTTAACCATCATTTAAAAATTTTGTCATTATTTTTGAGCGCCTGAGGCATCTAATAGCTGCGCTGCACTCTCACATTTCGGCATTTTTAATTTAATTCGTGGCGACTTTTTGGAGAAAGGAGGATGGAAAAAGTGAAGAGGACATTATAACGAAGCTGTCAAAACAAATTTCAACAGGTCAGTAACAGTTTCGGGGCAGTTGATAATATCCTCTTCCACCCCCGAGCTGTTTTTCAAGAAATGTGAAGATTTTCATAAATCCACTTTCATCTGCATAGCCTTTGAAACAATGTATTATACCAAGTTACCAATGTAATTATTAACTCAAATTGATCCATGATCTGGCTAAGTGACAAGGTATCCGTTGCTGCAACTGAATAATTCGTTTCAGAAGGGCGTCACGAACTGAATAGTAGTGATAACGAACTGTAGGGATGCTAGAAACTCTATTCTTGAAACGAGTTTCGCAAATTTTTTGGCGGTAGTCCTGAGTGCTTGAATACCACTTCCCATCGCTTTTTTGATCGAGAGAATAACACAAATATTCTTCAAAGAAATCCGGACAAGGAAACCGATTTAACTGATATTTTGGCGGCACTAGCTATTACCAAATTTAATGACAGTTACTTCAATTAAAAAATGCTTGAAGATACTGGTTCAGAATTTTGATTTTGCCACATTTGTTTCTCCTACCAAATTGGATCGACTGTCATATCTTTGGCCTCGAAAATCGTTCATATCCAAATCGAACTTTTGTTAAGTATCAATGCTAAACAGGGCAGGGCCCCAAAGAGTCACTTTCCGGATTGCAAGCACAGCGTAATACTTCGTCTTCATTAGTATCAGCAAAAATCAAAGTCAAAGATAATTGCTTGACGTGACTTACATCAAGAGTTCAATTCTGTATGATGGAAAAATATTTAGATGACCTAACCATAGTCAAAATTTTATTACGAACTTAATTCGTTTTGAATACTTTTGCCAATCTAATAAGATATTATTCTCGTTATTAGCAATACGGCGGAGATGTTCCATTACCACAGGGTAATATTTTCCTAGCAGTTGCAATATATCCAGGAAGTTACCATCATTAGAATTATTTACTATTTCAGATCCAAAACTTCCTCTGAACAAGATATCATTCATTAGAGGATTGCAACCCACTGTGATTTTTCGTCTTCAGTCTGTATATACAAATGATTGTCTAGTTATTTAATGGAATTAACGCTTCTATCCAACTTAGCATTGTGTGATTGTGATCTGATGAAGTTTCGTGAGTTTTGAGACGCTCTGATAAGTAAATCCATTCATCCAATCCTTCTTTCCCAAATAAAAATGAGACCTTCTGTTGAATAAACAATATATGAACAATATACTTTATCCGCAGATTTAGAATAAAGGAACTATCTACTTTTATAAGTTTTTTCATTTAGTGTTTTTGAAAATACGTATTTGGAAAACGACGTTCATGATTTTTTTTATTGGATTGTTTCGTTGCTTCAATAATTATTTCATCTCTGTCAGCAAAATCAATGAGCGACAATTTTGAAACATCATCATAATTTGTACTTTGAAAAGGCGACTGTGGTGGCATCTCTTGTATACCCATTTGTAATCTTTTGAACAGCAGACGACGTTCTAGCCATAGATATATCTTCTCGCACATGCTGCTCTTCATCATAAGCCTCATTTGAATAACTTCCATTAAAAAATTTCTTCCGTCTCGTGTTGAACTAGTTTTGGTGACGACGATTCAGGCGACTTAAAAAAAAAATCCAGCAATTTTGAAGCCTTCTCAATTTCGTCTTGATTTTGTTTTCTTTTAAGTATTGTGCGCCATACAGATTTTTTTTTTTTTTACTTTAGCGACATGTCCTGTCTGTGAAAGACAGATAAGTTTTGTAAATATTTATGACACCAACGTTAATTGTGATCACCGAAGGTTTTATATGGTACAAAGAGAGAAATAGGTTGAATCTCGACCCATGCATGAACTTCCCAGACTACAGCCGAGAAGGCATGAAACAGGTGCGGGAGAGGCGTAACGCGGCACGGGAGGGTGCTAACTTTGGAACGAGTTGTGATTTTCATGATTTAAATAACTCGAACTGACTCGAGTAGCAACTCTAATTGACTCTATTCTATGATACCATACGACTATGCATTAAGCTGAAACTCTTACTTTTATAAAATCTTCTAGGTGATGTGTGTTAAAAAATATATTAATTATTATAGAATTCATTTTTCATTTTTTGCGCAGACGATCTCTCGCTGCATTTTCGGCGCCCCCCATCCGCTCGCACCGCCCTAGGGCCGCCCCTGAGGCTGGCATAATAACTCAAAGCTTGTGTACGAGACGCCTGTCGATGTTCAACAGGATATCCCGGCTGCCTGTGACACTGTACAAACGACTCCGGGGATACAAGAACGGGTGCGACAGAACTATCTGTGACGACGCCACGCCTGCCTGCATTGACGACGGGGAACGCCACTTTGAACAACTACTGTAAATGCAGCAGCAGATTATGAAACTTGAGCAGGTAAATGGAATTCCTTATTACTGTACCGCAGACTTAAGATTGTCGGTCTCTCTGACATCAAATTACAAGACCATCGACAGCGGATGTTATCTGAGCGTATTGGTAAGTGTTCAGTAGGAATTCTGTACGTAATGATCAGGGTTCGAAAGTTGTGGCCCTTAGTTTGAGAGATGCGCGAGGCTAAGGCAGAACTTGAGTAGATTTTTGGTTATAACTTTCGACTATACTGACCAGGGTCCCTTACCTCAAATCGATACATTCACCCTTCTCCATCATCCCTGAAAGTTTGTAACATCATCACGGAATCACCCTGTATAAGTTTTATTATTGTGGCAGACAATAAGTCACGCATAATTCAGACTTATAATTAGTTTGTGATACGGTATGAAAAGAAGTGAAATAAAAGTAATGCGTGATCGACGAGTATTTGAAGTAAGAGAATAAAAAAGGCGCGACAAGGTAGTATAAACATTCTCTCGCAGGTTATACAGGAGAAAGAAACGAGGAATTTTGGAATTGTGACCCGAAAGTTATCAAGTAATAAATAAATTAAATTACAGGTGTTCTGTTTTTCAGCCTGAGGTGCACGATAAGAACAAACGGTGATAAGTTTTTATCCTCCAGTTCTGAGTACAGTTCACTTTCAGATTTTACCAGCCATCTGCATTACTGACCAGATACATATGTAATTACCATGCGTTTTGCAAGTATTTTAACTTCCATTAGCCTGGTAAAGGAAGCTTTTGATTCAGCTCTATAAAAACACAAACTGATTTTTCATTTGCTACAATCAGCTTAAAATTGTGTCAATAAAGGAGTTGGCTCTCGAGACCTTCTTATCCTCAATTCAAGTCTCACTGCCGAATTTTTATTTATTTACATGACATATACAAGAGAATAAATAACAATGTGTGATCCCAAAACAATCAACAAGACACCTGAAATAAGAGCAGTCTAGATACTTGAGCGAACGTGGGTACGCCCCCTCTGTGACAATATGCCGGATGGTCTGTTTGACGCTGGGTAACGTTCTCATGCCCCAGTGCTCCGTAACGAATATGCTCTCCTTTACAAGTGCAAATTTCGCAAATAAAGTAACACAAAAATTTCAGAACCAAAATTATACTGCTCTATTTCCACAGTAATGTCTTCATTCACATAGATTTTAGCAAGATCTGCAGAACTTGGAACAAAACAAATTTTGTTCTTGTTCATATAGTCTTTAATGTAATAATGTCTCAGTCACTGTCCAGCAGAATATTCGCAAATTTAATATGTCAGTGGTCCCTGAATGGAAAGACACTTCATATTTCAAAAATAAAATTTTACCAAAATGATATCTTTCGTGTTCAGTGTCGTAAAGAAGAAAACAATAAATTCATTCCTTTAACAATTATTGATGTCATACAAATTACTGACTGATAAAATTACTACTCCGTGATAAAATGAAAATATTATTTCACGTTGTTATATTTTTTTAAATTATTACAAACAGTTTGATTAATTGTAGTCACATCTGCATTGATCAACGTTACAGTTCTGCTCCCAATATCTAATCTTTTTACAATCTTGTTCCCTTGAATCAATTCTTTCTCGACATAATTGGCTTTTTATCAGTACTTATCCGTCCACTATATCAGGCGAGATTAATTTTACTATCTTTATCTTGACTTAAACGCCATAACCTCGCAGTACCTCAGAACTGATTTCTCTGCTCTTTACATCAGTACAGTAAGTAAAAATCTCTTCCTTCTCCGAACACCTTCTGCGCGTCGGCCTCGGTAGCGTAGGGGCTAGAGTGCTAGCTCCGCGTACCGAAGGTCGCCGGTTCGAGTCCGGCCAAGGGCATGGGTGTTTAGTGTTGTGATCTTTCAACCGAGCTTTCCTCATCCCGATGATACCTTTCTTCGGTGTCGCAATCGCAACCCATACGCGGTAAGTTGAGCAAATGTCCTGGGAGGAATGCCTGCAGCTCTCTTCCTCACAGGCAACTCCCTCGACGGTGCGCCAGCTCTTGCAATGGGCGGTTGGCTACAGGTTTCACCGGAGTCCGGACTTTTCCATTTGAAACGCTCTCGCTCTCAGCAGGCACGCCTCAGTCCTCGACAAAAACTAAACACCTGCTTCTCGTGTTAACCTCACAGGAACGACTGCACCCAACCACAGACGACACGCCGAACCCAGCCTGGCGGGTA
Source organism: Vandiemenella viatica (assembly GCA_031002005.1). Lineage (NCBI taxonomy): Eukaryota > Metazoa > Arthropoda > Insecta > Orthoptera > Morabidae > Vandiemenella > Vandiemenella viatica. The sequence goes on from JARYHS010011408.1 coordinate 117,253,454, forward strand.
GCGGTAGAATTTGGAACACGTCTTTGGCTGGACGTGGCTTCAAATCACTGTCCGGCTAAGTTCCCAACTGACTCCAGGTGATTGCCGGGATGATTCCTTCAAAGCTCCATAGCCGAATTTCTTCCCGCTTCAAATGACCTCGACACAGACGAAACGAAAAAGAAAGACACCAATGCAATTTAAATAGACTGCCAGACAAAAGAAAAGTGCAGCACCCAAAAAGGGTGGAGGAAAAGAAATGATGCTTCACGGGTTGCGACTGTTTATGATATTATTGTAGTGATTACAAAATCGAGTCAAATTTACAAATAACTTGACAGTGTGACCTTGAACTGTAGAGGAAGACAGAGATTAGAATATATGAAGCAGATAATTGAGGACGTGGGTTGCAAGAGATATGTAGAGATGAAGAGGGTAGCGCAAGATAGGAAGGGATGATGGATTGCATCAAACCAGTCGAGAGACTGATGACACAAAAGAAAATGACCTTGCACCCCATCTGACCTGGATGCATGTACTGATTCGGTTGGGAAGGATGTCAATAAGCCGTTGTATCCTCCCCTGAGGTAATATGGCCAACAGCTGTCTAAACTAGTCGTTGATATCCTGTATACTGACACTGGGACGGAGTTGACGTCCTAGTTCGTCCCACACACGTTCTATCTGGGACAGATCTGGGGATCTTGCCGTCCACGGGAGTACCTCAACATCAAGCAGACTGTTCAAATCGCAGGTGGCGTGTGTGTTCGAGCATTGTCCTGTTGAAACATGGCACCGCGATACTGTTGAATGAGAGGTAACACATGAGGACGCACGATGTTCCTGACGTACCGTTGTGACGTCAGAGTTCCCTCAGTACCATTCGTGACCTGAAGTAATACCCGATACCTACGTTAAAATTATAAGCTAACGAGCTCTCGTATTTTGGTCATTTGTTGCTTCTGAAGAGTAAATACTAGGCAAAGAAAGCGTTAGTACAGCATTTTGTTTCCTCCATATACCTAAATACCAGAGCAGGTATCGAAAATAGCAATGTCTATACCCTCGATCAATCTTCTATTTGACGCATCGTTGCATAATTGCAATTCCGAATGCGAGGCCCAAGCGATACTGCTCACCCAGCACGCTCAGTATAGGCGTTCTGTGAGTAGTTATGTTAACCGTTTAATTTTTCGATGTGTTTGTAATAAGAGCGCATCCATTAATTACGTGAGGTGTTTTTTCGGAATTCTGGCCCTTTCCTCCCTCTGGTGAGACTTCGTGAGATTTGGTCGGATCCCCCCCCCCCCCACCCTGTAAAATGACGAGAGATTTTGACGGAGACCCCCCACCTACGGAATGGACCTCGCAACTTTTTGAGAGCTCTTATTTTCTTTTCTTTTTAGGTCTCATGCTCCCAAGGGTGGTTATACCCCCTAAAGTCGGTTTTTACCCCCCTAAAATCAACTTTCGCGTCATTTGTAGACCTTCTTTTTTTTTTAACTCTACCATTCTACAAGAATTTCAAAACCTCACATGAGATTTCCGTTGACCCCTCCCCCTCCCCGTTGGTGAGGTTTCGTGAGATTTCACCGGACCCCCCCTCCCCTATTTCGCCTCACGTAATTAATGGACGCCCCCAAATGTCGATGTATGCTTGTGGTTGAATGTGGTGAGTGTTTTTAAGTGCAGTGTGCTGCGTAAATGAAGATAAACAAGGGAGAGGAAAAACCCCCGTGCTGGCCTGCGCTTCCAAACAACACCAATGAATCCAGAAAGAACTACGCGTCCCTAACCTTCGGAAGAATAACGGTCTAAGGTATCGCTTAGCATCATTAAATACATACCACGCCGACGTCTCTGGTACATTAACAACTACCAGTCCCAAAAAAATTTTCGACCACCGGAAATGCAGTGGCGGATCTAGGAATTTTCCAAATGGAGCGTCCATTAATTATGTCGCTTGATCTAGGTGGGGGGGGGGGGAGAAGGGGTTGCCTAGACAGCTACGTTAGGCTACGTGGGGGGAGGAGGGATTTGGAGCCAAGCCACGGAGCTTTTGATTCATATTACTTGTCACAGTTAAAATAAGGCACAGAACACACAACAGCATCCGAATATTCATATTCGTTAATTAATTATCTCCGAATGTAATTTGCGAGAAAACAGTACAAAATGTCTTCTAGAGCAACGTTCCACACAGGGAGGGGAGCGAGGTTGGGGGGGGGGAGGGGGGTTAGAGGCAAAAGCGACGTCAGGCTACGTGAGGGGGAGGGAGGGTTCAGAGGAGACCAAAATGGAGCTACGTTGTTTATGGACGCTCCCGACCTGGGCAAAAACTGTGACTGACGTCCATTGGAACATTATTTTGCCGACCCCATTGTTGCCACTGCGAGTGTCACCGCCGCACTATTATCAGCCGTGACATAAATTTGCCGCCCCCCTTAAGTTGCCGCCCGGAGAAAGCGCCCCGATTGCCCCCCACCCCATTCCTCTATCCGGCACTGCCGAGGCTCGAACCACTTGATTCGTCTCAAAAAAACTTTCTAAAGCTAGATGTGAGGAGGACTATACTTTACACACATTAAGAATACTGTACTAGTAAGAATATTAATTTAAAACATTCCTAATGCGGTTTAACAGAAGGATGTTGGAAATTAATTGGACAGATAGACTACCAAATGAATATGTTCTGGATATTAGGAAAACGTTGGACTAATTTGTAATTGGAGAAACACTATTATTAATTTGTTATTTTTATTAATATTATGTAGCATTTATTGATGACAAGTTTACTGAATAACTGTATTAATGTTTGTAACTTGATTTGTAATATTGTTGGGTTTCCACAGACAGTAGTTTGTTTAAAGTTCCTACAAATGACACAATTTTGGTCCCAATCTGCAGGAGCAATCCGGCAGGGGCCCTGCAGTTTGCCGCGTGAGTAGGTAAATTGGGTGTAGTGCTCCCGATATAGGGATATCGGCAGAGCACGACAAACAATTCACAAATTGATACGTGTGTAGCGCGATTGCAGCGATTGGGACAACTTCGGCTCAGTCGTGTGTATCGTTAAAAATGTTTAAAGAGAAAGAGGTATGGACGAATATTTTCGAAATTTATAAGAATATACCCCAATTGTTGTACATACACAAAAAAAAATAAAAAAAAAATACATAAACAGCAAAATCCGAAAAAAGGATTTCAAGTTTTGCTCGAAATTTACAATGAATTGGACCAGGAAGAAACATTTGCAGTCTTTTTTCTTCCTTAATGTAGTGTTTTAGACATTTGTAGAAAGCCCAACATGTTTCAGGCATGATGTCTGAAAGCATTTGTGGTGAAATCGGCGAACAAAATTTCATATCTTCATAGGTTTATCTACTTACCCAAAATTGCAAATTAACGACTAATTTTTCTCTGGCGCTTATATTTTCACGCATTAGGGTATTTATTATATAAAAGGGGTCACGAAGCCGAGTATTTCTGCAAAACTTCCAGAATCTACTCTAAGAAAATTTTTAAAATTTGGCTTTAGGCTTCTCAAAATGTTCATGTAAGATAATTTCTTTCTTAATAAAATCCATGTATTTAATCAGTATCAAGTTTTTCTCTCAGTATAAACAACATCTACATCTACATATATACTCTGCAATTCACAAAATGGTCACCGAGGCTTGGGCAGTGCGATTTCGCACTGCTACTTGCCATTCGGGAGGATCGGGGTCAAACCCGGTTCGGCCATCCTGTCTGAGGTTTCCCGTGGTTTTCCTCAGTCACTCTAGGCGAATGCTGGGATAGTTCCCTACAAGGCCACGGCCGGCCTTCCATCACCTTCCCTCCCCGTAGTGTAGTAGGCTGAAAAGGATCTCCGAGATCCTCCAGCAGCCCGCCTGCCAGCCTTAAGCTCGGAGGAATGAAATTGTATAAAAAAAATAAAAAAAATTAATAAAAAAAATGCGGGTGGCAGAGGGTGCTCAGCAACAAACATAATCTCTTTGTTGTGCATTCCAATCCCTAATGGTACGAGGGAAAAAAAGAATTCATATAAGAATCATTGCGGCACCTTATTTCTCTAATTTTATCTTTCCTGTCATTCCGTCCCAAATAGGTTGGTGGACGAAGTATTTCACTACACTCGTAAGTGAAAGTGGGAGTACACATATTTACCAATAAGTTTATACGAAACGTGCGTCATATATCTACCAGAGACTCACAGCCCAGTCTACTAATCAGTTCTGTAACGCTTTCATAAGGACTGTAGCAAGCGGTCACGAATCGAGCAGCTCTTCTCTGTACTTTCTCTATACTCTCAATCAACCCCCTACGAAACGGATCCTAGATGGCACAACAGTAGTCCAAATGTGGACGCAAAAGAGATTTGTACGCTATCTCCTTTGTTTGTTCATTACAATTTTTCAAGATTCGACCTAGGAACCGCAGCCTAGAATTATTGACTCTACCTACTAAGGTATTAATATGTAAGTCCCATTTCATGTTCCTTTGTACTGTTACTCCCAAATATTTCATAGAATCTACCATATCAATAATTGAACTGTTTACCTCGTATTTCTGAACAATTGGATTCTTTTTGTTAGTTATGCTCATTGTCTTACACTTTTTACAATCTAGTGTGAGTTGCCACTCAGCGCACCATGCCAAAATAACATCGAGATCATGCTGAATTTCTAAGCAATCGGCCAAATTCCTTACTTCCCTATCACTTTGCCCCGAGATCGTTTATAAAAATTAAGAAAAGAAGTGGTCCTATTACACTTCCTTGAGGTACACCCGATGTAACATCTAGATTAGAAGAACTTTCTCCTTCAACAACGACATATTGCGACCGACCAGTTAGAAAATCCTTTATCCATTCACAAAGCTGATCCGATATACCGTACGCTCGTAGCTTCGCTAAAAGGCGGTTGTGTAGCACAGAGTCAAAGGCTTTCTGAAAATCTAACAAAATTGCATCTACTTGTGAACCTGCATCAATAACTTTCATTACGTCGTGTGTAAATAGGGCCAGCTGTGTTTCACATGACCTTTTCTTCCGAAATCCATGTTGATTTTTTGTAAGCAAATTATTTTCATCTAGAAAATTCATAATGTTCGAGCATATAATATGCTCCATAACTGTACTACAAACAGATTTTATAGATATGGGACGGTAGTTTCCAGGATCGCTTTGATCACCTTTCTTGAAAATTGGAGTTACTTGCGCTATTTTCCAGTCTGAAGGTACTTTTCGCTCTTCTAGGGATTTACTGTAGTAACATACAGGGTATTGTTTCAACGATGTCTACTAATTTTTGTTGGTTTGACATAAAGGGAGCCATTATTAAGCGCATGCAACAAGCAGTCACGTGATCATAATGTAAACTAAAATTGTGAGCGAAATTGTGATGTGTGGAGTGAAGCCACATATGATTGCCCCTGCAGATTGGGACAGAAATTGGCTCGTGTGTAGCCGCCTTTAGTAACCGTGGAAGCATAGTGTTGGGCAGCACAGCTGTGCAGGCAGATTGACGGTAGCGCGCCTGTATTGTAGCAGAACAGGCCGCGGTAGTTCGTGCACTCTGTACAGAAGCTAAAATAGCTTGTGAAATGTACGGCAAACGTATGTCAAAGTAACATAAGTGTCTCACAAGTTGTGTCAATGAACGTCATTAGTTAAATTCAATAGTATTTCTACAAGGACAGCGAGTTTTTCATTTGCATACTACGTTAAAATACCTCTCAATTTTTTTATCCGAGCTGACGGCTTGCAACTGTTTAAAGAGGAGAATTTTGACCGATCTCATCTAAATTACTCGCCGTCATTGAAAAGACAGAATAGCTTACATGCATACTGTTAAGGACGTGAGTATGACTACATTAGCTGAGCGTGGTAGATGATTGAGGTTTCCATCATAGCAGACGGATGATACACAAAAGAAACAGTGAGAGACTGCCTGGTGGGCTGTCAGGCGGCTGGAAACACAATTAGTGTGCCTGTCAGCGCCTGGCGGGGGGGGGGGGGGGGAGGGGGGGTGATGCGTAACGCTGTTTCCGCCGGAAGCCACGCGGGAACTAATTTTTCCGATACGTTAGGCGCGCCGGATCGAGTCGTTGGTATTTACCGGTCTGGATGAACCGGCTTCACATTCGTTTGAGAAGACTTCCATTTCCTTAACAGTGCTGACCTGACAGAGTAAACCCCGACGCCATGTATTTGTGGCGTTCAGTACTGCCATAAGCGTGCGTTTCTATTTTCTCAATGTACCGATACATTAATAGGTGGTCTTATTTTCACAGAAAAGTAAAATCAAGCAGAAATTTTTGAACGGAATCTACTTATCTGGATTCTAATCCAAAATACGTTTTACGTTTACCATTTAATTTCGCCAGAGTTAAACTTGAATTAGTTGTGAAGATTTTTTTTCGGAAAAACTTATGGTTTATCTACAGAAATAAGTAAGAAGTTATTCATACAATTGTGATTACATTGTCTTTCTAACCTTGTTACTCAGTAATACAAGAGAAATTTCTTCACTAAGGGAGCGTCCATAAATTACGTAACTCCATTATGGCCTCCTGTGAACCCGCCCCTACCCCCCATGTATCTCGACGTGGTTTTTGCCCTTTACCCCCCTCCCTCTCCGCGTAACACGCAGCCTTTTTCCCTATTGATTCCAGAAAACATTTTGTACTGTTTTCTCTTGTCAAACTTATTGTAAATTACATACAGAGATAATTAAATGACGGAAATAAATATTCACATCCTGTTGTGTGCTCTGTGATTAATTTTAACTGTGACAAATAATATAAATGAAAACCAACGTGGCCTGCCTCGGAAAGCACCCCTCCCCCTCTCCTCTTTCCACGTAGCCCGACGTAGCTTTCCAGCCAACCCCTCCCCCCCCCCCCCCAGAACGTAGTTTATGGACGCTCCCTAATAGAACAGAAATGAAGTTAACTCTGTCACCTGCGTTCCTCTTATTTCCGATAAGATACTCCCAACAACGAAAAACTTGCGATGTTTCTTGTAAACAGGCTATGATGAATTTCAGGGTCTCAATGTAGTCTATACGCAAACCTTAGTGTTTAGTAGCAGTGCGTTGGATTAGCAAGTAATTATTTTGTTTCACATTCCGGCTGATGTTCCACTTCAGTATGAAGTTGTGATACTTTACTTTTGACACTTTTTACGTTCGAAATTATACTGTGAGGGTGTAAGTGTTTGAGGGTAAATTAATTTCATTCGCCACTGGTGTATAGGTGATACAAATCAGTATTGCTCTAACTGAAACGAACCATATTCGTAGGAATGTAAATTGATGTTAGTCAAAAACCACAAATTACTAAATTGATTAATATATTCACCAAGGATGATGGTTGATGCAAGACTACGAACACATGTTACTGATACTGATACTGAATGCCACATACAAGAAGGAAGTAAAATGACGCTAAACTATAAACACAAGTTACTGTTACTGATACTGAATGTCACATTCAACAAGGAAGTTTAATGACGCTAAACTATAAACACAAGTTACTTACACCAAACGGCACATTCAACAAGGAAGTAGGGTGACTAGACTACGAACACAAGTTACTGATAATGAATGCTGACCGAACGTGGTTGGTGAATGGTTAACGCTCTGGCCTCGCGTTCGGGAGGACGTGGGTTCGAATCGCCGTCCGGGCATCCAGACGTTTTCCACTGTTTCCCCAAATCACTCCAGGCGAATGCCGGAATGCTTTGTTCAAAAGGCCATGGCCGAATTCCTTCCCGTTCCTTGTCCCAATCCTGACCTGCCTCTAATAATCTTGACGTCGACGAGGCGTAAAGCCGTAAGCAAAAAGAGAAAATAAGAGAAATGAATGCCACATTCAACAAGGAACTAGGGTGACTCTAGACTACGAACACAAGTTACTGCCACATTCAACAAGGTAGTAAGGTGACGCTAGACTAAGAACACTGATACCGAACGGCACATTCAGCACGGATGTGGGATGACGGACGCTAGACTAAGAACGCAAATTACTAATACTGAATGGTACATTCAACCTGGATATTACATTGAGTGGCTTTGCAGGCGCCTGTCCAAATGAATGTACTTGTCGTTGGTTCCGGAGAGAAGATAATAATATGTGATATTTCTAATGAGTGAATAAACATTTTGCCGTATCTAGACTTGCTTGACGTAACAGCAATGGCCTAGTCTGATCCTAATTATACTGTAGTTCGAGATGGGACAGATTGGCACCACAGGTGACTCTGTATTTGAGATGGGCGTTCCTTTCAAGAAATACTCACTATGCTTTGGATTTTGTTTTATTTCAGTTATTTACTTCTTCAGTTTTTCTAGTAGTATATGTGCGTGTATAACGCTTTCCTCCAGTCCCGTCGTGACTGCAGGTGCAATATGTTTTTGTGGGCGGGCAGGAGGCAGTTTGCCGGTGGCGCGGTGTGTCCGGTCGTATCGATTGTCGCGGGAGGGACCACACCCAGCGGCTGGCAGGCCTCTCCAATTAGTAAACAAACCGACCGACCAGCTAGGCCAGGCCAGCCGTCGCCATGGAGACGGGATTATCATTTTGATGGCGGGACGCAGGTGTTGCGAGGCACACCTCGCCTAGTTGGCGAGGTACCGAGCCTATCTGCAGTACAGTGAGCAAGGGTTTACGTCCGTCCAAAATATCGTGTACCTTCCATTAAAAAAAAAATACTGATAGCAAAATTTCTCTCAACCTCACAGACTCAGTGTGTCATTCACATCAATGAAAACTGTTAGCAATAAAATAAATAAACTAAATCATTATATAATGCTGTAAAGAGAATCATTGGTGGTTATAGAAATGAACGAGTTTTGGAAATGATGGGTGAGGAAAGAGGTTTGTGGAGGAAGCTTACAGAAAGAAGAGACAGGCTGGTAGGTCATATTTTGAGACATGCTGGATTGGTTAATTTGTTGGTGGAGGGAACAGTCGAAGGTAAGAACTGTAGAGGAAGACAGAGATTAGAATATATGAAACGGATAACTGAGGACGTGGGTTGTATGTAGAGATGAAGAAGTTGGCACAAAAAAAAAGGAAGTTACTTAATTTATTGGCATACGTTTTTCACAGATAATTGCCCAAATCTTTCAGCATTAATAATACTTTTTTACTTTAAACTGTTCAAACAATGATACATTTATAATCGCTCATTTTAGCCTTAAACTGGATTTGTCTCAACTGTAAAGCATCCTTCATTTTTCTCAGTGACAGAAATGATTATCATTGCACCACTAGGAGCTTGCTAAATGAAGATCACACAGCATAAAGATCGGAGAGGTATACAAGGTACAATTGTATTCTAAATTAAATTCCGGTCGTTTATCATACGAAGTGATATAGACACGACAGACGTCTTAAGTTTTGTTCAGAAATAATCAGTTCACAGTATGAATGAATCGCTATAAAATAATGGATTAGAACGTTCCATTTCATGCACTGTATAATTTCCTTGAAATAAAGATTTTTCGCATAGTTTATGGCGATACAAAAGTATAACGACCAACATAAAGTACGAATCTTTCTTATAAAGCATGGTTGGCATTCCTAACTATGTACAATTCAATATGTCTTTATTTGAGATGGCTCGGGAAGTTAATTGTATAGAGAAATAGTTGCAGTTTTTATATGAATAAGTTGTTTTGCAGCGTTAACGTCTTTGTGACAAAGGCCATGGAATGTTGCTTTAGTTGTCAGAGAAAACTAATAGATGGATATGTCGCCAAAAGAATTATAGAAAAGAAATAAGTTTACGTGAAGAAATTTGGTTGTAAGGAAGCCGAATTTCATTAGACAGGGTTGTAACTTTTGTTTCCTCATGATCAAAGTAATGAACAACCGAGGTTGGATTAAAGGTGAGCCGCGTTGCTGTAACTGATGGGCAAAATCATGTGACGGAGTTATGCAGTGACGATTTATTGAAGAATGCAAAAAAAAACTGTTAAAATTGATGAATGTTGATTTTGAAGACGGAAATATAACGTGGGGCGTATTTGTCCTAAACTTTGGTGTTTTGGTGGTGTTTGCAAAGAAAGCATTATTTACAGTTTACACTGTTGCGGGGCGTTACTGGGTGTTGCGCTAGATACTAGTAGAAAAGACTCATCACGCCAAATCCACAAACAATTGGTTTCTTCGTACAGCAACGAAATAATTGATACAATTCTAGAGTTGTGGGAAATTACTTGGAATAGTTCAGTCACAAGGCAGTATGATAGACACCATGACCTAAATATAGCTGTTCTTATTGTGGCCCGCCTAGCGGCCAAGCTCGCTAGCACATTGCGCTAGCTATGCTTGGCTCAACACTCATCTGGTACATGGCCAGGAGCTGTGGTGCTGCGAATTCCTAATCGCTACATTTTGTACCGAAGGCCAGGGTTAAATGCCAAACCTTCCCGCCGTGGAATGAGGTATACGACATTGTTCATTGTAGTTCATCTGCCTGAATGTTGAAGTTGCATACCCGATTCATATCATTTGCAAGAGTAGATGTTCAATTCTGGGTATCACGCACAGCCTTCGATCCTAATAGACAACTGTTTAAGTCACTAAACATTGGGTACGCAGTTGTCTGCACAAGAATACGATTCGACCAGATAAGAGAGGAAAGGAAATGATTTCCTCACACTTGGCTTAGTGCGGCTCTTAAGCAACGCCGGAATTCTGCATTCCAGCTGTATGCCATATTTATTTTGTGAACATTACATTTTGCGGATGGACTGCTTCTTATCTAAGCAGCACGTAACTGCCCAGCAAAATAAATACAGTAGTCTTTCATGATAAGAATGTTTTCGTTTTAATTTTCTTTGTTATTAAATGGTCATGTCATTGGTCGGCATTCTCACGTGACCTTCGTAATTGTACACCCCACCCTCCCCCCACGAAGAGCATCTGTTGCGCCAGGAACGTGGGTAACTTTCCCATATCCCATATCCCAATATCCTGTAGAACAGCGTTTCTCAAACCTTTTCAACCCGAGGGGCAAGTAAATTGACAAAAATAATGCTGCGAACCACTAACTTACACACGGCCCTAATTTTTTACTTATGTATATATTATTAACATTATGGTCATATTGTATTATTGTACCATTATAAGATAATATATCTAAAAACACGTTTTAAATTCCTACGGAAAGTTATAGTGAACTTATAAAAGTGAATTGACCATGATCAGTTTAATATTTAGTTACAAAATTATTATTAACTAGTGTAAGCCCGTGACCGGTTTTTTTTTTTTTAATACGTATATCGTCACGGTTCTAGTATAGTTTTAGTTTTTACGATGGAAGCTTATGACAGGTTGACCTGATTTGATCAAATACAAACTTGACCAGTATTTCAGGGTGAATAAAATCTCTTGAGATGAAGAACTCAGAAGCATTAATATAGGTAAGTATTAAACTTGAACAGGGACGATAGCGCAATCGTATAATTGCTTAAATACAAACTTGACTTTTATAAGCAAATAATCCGCTGCAACACCTTTAATGCTGTTTATTTAAATTGTGCGTAACGCGTTCCATGAACTAATTCCCATTTTAAAACGCAATATAAAATACATTTTAATGTGCAATGTGCTTGTGTTTGTTTCTGCCATATATAAGAAAACCTTATGGAGTTTTCATTTTGAAGGTGAGTTTCTGCGATGGTGCATTTTAAGACACCTTCAAAACAAAACTCCATAAGGTTTTCTTATATATAGCAGAAACAAACACAAGCACATTGCACATTAAAATGTATTTTATATTGCGTTTGAAAATGGGAATAAGTTCTTGAAACTCGTAACGCACAATGTAAATAAACATCTTTAAAGGTAACTGTGTTGCAGTGGATTATTTGCTTATATAATTGAAACAGTTACACATTTTCATAATTTCCATGTATTATGGATAAAGTGAAGAAAAAACTAGACTTGTATTTGACCATTAAAGTTCACTCTACAAAATGTAATAAAATCCTGTTTACTTCGAAAGCATCACGTTGTTTTTTATTGAGACTGGGCAGTCATTCATAAAGTAATTATTGGTCATAGTATCTGTAACAGTCAGAGAACTTAATACACATTCCATATTATTAAACAGTTGAGCAACTCTGAAGAAATGAATTGCCAAAATAGTTGATTCAGTAACATATTTGGTCTGATGTCCACTTAAAATAACCTAGTAAATCACATACAGCGAACATGGACAAATATCATTAACAAAAGTGGTCAGTAAAATAACTATAAAACAAATAAACCGTAATGCATAAAACTGGTCAAGTAACAACATTAGTAGATGTTTTAATTAAATTGAAATTTGTCCTAAGCCGGAATGACAATTTTTTTTTTTTAAAGTCTTTTTTTAAGTTGCTTACATTAGCAACATGTTACTGTAAAGCAGATACACGTTTTTTCAGCCTCAAAATTTATCAATATTTTTTTTAACTATGAAACGCTACGACAAGCAAACTTAATGAATGCATTATGGTAATTAATTTGGTAGCAGTTGCTCAGCTATTAAATTGATGACTAACCACGAATTTCTTCTAATGGTATCTCTGGTCGCTGTTTTGCGAGCGGAGGCTGACACGTGACACCGTTCTCCAGCCAATAGCTACAGAGGTGGGTGAGTGAGTGAGTGATCTCAGGAAATTGTATAGTAGAAGTTACTTTAAGCTGGCTGGTACACTATACCACTGACTCACGTGCACAAAATGAAATAAAACCAATAATACCTGCCACCTTTTATTATTGTCTTCTTCACCACTTTACGTTATCAACCCTAGCAATATCTGCACGTACTACGGTTCCTGGGACCTATGAAACCCTCAGAAAATGGAGATTAACTCAGTCCATAAACGAATGGCTTTGAAGCCAATTGGAAATTGATTACTGAATAGACTATTGTAGTAACATTGTAATCATCCTCGTATCCTGGAAATAACAGGTTTCTGCCTGGTCGTGAAAAAATTCATGGACTTTAAAGATTTGCGCTTATAGTTTGTGGTCACTTATAACCTTATACAGAACGAGTACTGTATCTAAATTTTTATTATTTTACCTACAGAAAACACTTTAACCATCATATCGTAACACTGGTGGTTCACGGATCAGTGGTGTGGAGTAATTTAAAGGTTATTTAATTTTTTCTTCGTGGTGACGCCTCCGAAACTAACGAGAAGCCTTCAGAAGAAGCAAGTTGAATAGTCAGAGAATCTGGCGTGCCGCTAGACGTTATCTCGTCGAGTTCTAGTTGGAGTACTTCCAATAACAGCGTCGGGACGCGGTCAACGGCCAAAAACAAAGGATTAATAGGTCATTGTCTGTCCGCATCTCATCTGGCGAGCAAAGGATTTGGACCTACTCCACAGAACCCATTCGGTTGTTTGAAGATACACTAGTAATGTTCTCCTCTTTTAAGGAGCAAAGTGCTTTGTTGTAAATCAGTGGAAGCACTGATCATTGTCAGTTACCTGTGGTATGTAGCTGTGTTCTCTCTGAATACATGTTTACCTCATCGCCGTTTAAATGTCTGTGATCAGGATCTAACACAGAGTAAGTACTTCAAAGTCACAAAAAAAGATGCTTAAGTATGTACCGGGTATGGTACCCATAATTCCGATCAGGGATTCATCATTTGAATCGTCACCGAGCATTTGCAAAAAGATTTGACTTCTCAAAATGTGATACATGTAAATTAAGTTTTTCAAACAGAACAATTGGTAGTACGAGTTATTATATAGGATGAATTGCAATAATTGGTATTTCAAAACAGTATGCTGCCCATTACTTTTCTACTTCGCATACATAGGGTGTAATAATTTATTGCAAACACCGGACGAAGCAGAATTACGGGAACACAGTTTTAGCTAGTTTTCAAGTTAGATCTTCCTTTATTGGAGATGTGTCTCCTGTCATTGACACTTTCTTCCAGTTTGATGAGTAATTTTTCTTTATACCCTTTAAACTACGTTACTGATACTCTTTATTACAATCATCTGGTGAGTGACTCATGAAAGCTATTTTAGAACATCAGTTTTCGACCAATGTTCTCAATTTCTTCGGAATTATCGTTTGTAGCAGCTTTGAAGTAAACTGGGTAGAATGAATGGAGCAGCTACCGATGGTAAATGTCAGAGTATCGAGTTGGACCATGCTGCCAGAGTTTGGCACAGGAAGTTTGCCTATCCCTCCATTCTGAATAAAAGGCCCATAATGTGAATGATACGTTTTATCTGATGCCGACTGTGCCAAAAATGTCTGATTCTATCGGTCGCCGTGCAAACAACTCAGTACTTTGTAACGAATTAGCCGCTTCCCAGATTTTATCGTCAGACAAAACTGTGGTAACGGCGATCGCATGTGTATACGAAAGCGAACAGAAAACAATACTAGTGTTGTGAAAAATTCTTCATACAATTACTTACCAGTTCTCCGTGTTATCTCTGCATTTTTTTTTTTTTTTTTTTTTTTTTTTTTTGTGCATATTCATATTTCAGTATGCATTTAGTGACCTCGAAAATGAGCAAAGATATTAAAAACCAATGGATTTTCTCCTCGCATTTTCAACACAGCGACGCCTACTAAAATCATGGGTAGTCTTCATACCCCCAAAAAATTCATAACGCACGTATTCCAGCAATCTTCTTCTTAATCATTCGTATACTTAAGTCGTCTCATCACACCTAGTCCGAAAATTCTGCGTCTCTTTTTGAAGAAATGCGACTTTAACCTTATCACAAGCCGATGCTCTAGTTTTCTAACAGGATCTTTCTACCCGTGTGATGCGCTCCTCTGTTCTGAACAACAGTCTTTATCTCACCACAATCTCATTCTCCAATTACCTGAAACAGCGATTTAACTTTTGTCTTAGAATAAATTAACTTCCATTTTGCTGCAATCTCCACTAAAAAATTCACTATTCAATATTACCATCTATCCTGTCACTTTGTAAGATTCTTACGCAGACTCTTTTATTCACCATTTTTTCCATTATTTGGTTATTCCTAACATCCACTTACAGTAATTCTAAATATTGTGCTGAAAGACTGGAAAGATGTTGTAACTGAATAATTCCTTCTTTCTAGTGCTACCTTCTCTTGTCTTGGCCGTCTGTTGTTATTTTACTTCCGAAGTATCATTCATCTATTGTTTCTTCTCATTTCGCTTAAATTTAATCTAATTTTCTTTCTCAGTATTTTATTCACGTTTTTCAGTAATTTCTCTGTACCTTCATTCCAATCTGCAAGGCCGGCAATACCATCAGAAAATCTCTGCTTGATTGTTTATGCCACATTCAACCCCTGATTTTTTTTAAATTTTCTTAATTTTTATAAATCATCTCGGAGACAAAGTGAACAGCATTTTTAGATTGTTTGTTGATGATGCGGTTATTTATAGGGAAGTAAGGAATTTGGCCGATTGTTTAGAAATTCAGCGTGATCTGGATGTTATTTTGGCATGGTGCGCTGAGTGGCAACTCACACTAGATTGTAAAAAGTGGAAGACAATGAGCATAACTAACAAAAAGAATCCGATTGTTCAGAAATACGAGGTAAATTGTTCAGTTATTGAAATGGTCGATTCTATGAAATATTTGGGAGTAACAGTACAAAGGAACATGAAATGGGACATACACATTAATACGTTGGTAGGTAGAGCTAATTCTAGGCTGCGGTTCATAGGTCGAATCTTGAAAAATTGTAATGAACAAACAAAGGAGATAGCGTACAAATCTCTTGTGCGTCCACATTTGGACTACTGTTGTGCCATCTGGGATCCGTTTCGTAAGGGGTTGATTGAGAGTATAGAGAAAGTACAGAGAAGAGCTGCTCGATTCTTGAGCGCTTGCTACAGTCCTTATGAAAGCGTCACAGTACTGATTAGTAGACTAGGCTGGGAGTCTCTGGTAGATAGACGACGCACGTTTCGCATAAACTTATTGGTAAACCTGTGTACTCCCACTTTCACTCACGAGTGTAGTGAAATACTTCGTCCACCAACCTATTTGGGTTAGAATGACAGGAAATCCGCGTACCGAAGATCGCCGGTTCGAGTCCGGCTGAGGGCATGGGTGTTTAGTGTTGTGTCTGTGAATGTATTGTCCGTGTTGTAGTGTCCTTGTGTCAATACTTGATAGCAACAAATCAAATTGAGCTGGCTGTATGGCCCAGTAGCCGAATGCCATTAAAAAAAAAAAAAAAAGACAGGAAAGATAAAATTAGAGAAATAAGGTACCGCACTGATTCTTATATGAATTCTTTTTTTCCTCGTACCATTAGGGATTGGAATGCACAACAAAGAGAATAGGTTTTGTGCTGAGCACCCTCTACCACCAAAGTTTTGTGAATTGCAGAGTATATATGTAGATGTAGATTTATTACATACGAATAAATTCCTGATACTAGCATACGTTGCAAATTTGCTTCCTTTAATTCCAGGTAGGCAAGATTAATCACTAATTTTTTTTCTTCATTTACAAACCTAATTAGTTCTCCAGTTTCGCCGCATGTATATTCCCTGTTTCTGTTAGTCCTCTTGTGTAAATGGCGGACATACGACTATTAAAGTGAACTGTGCAAGCATAGCAACACTCGTTGTTAAGCCATCAAAGTATTCATAATAACTCTGTCGCTTCCCTATTTATACGAATCCCATTACAGTAGTCGCTAAGTAGCTTACGATTTAACTTGTCATCGTTCTAACATTCCGCTAAATGACTTGAAGAATGTTTTTAACTGTATTCTTTATTGGCCTGCTCCTAAAAACACGAGAGATCCAACCAGGTGCCTATTTTACACCAGAATATATTTGTATTACCTACAGTAAAATAATTTTTAAAAACTGTATTTGCATTGCTTTCTCGCATCATTGCCTTCTGCATTTAGTACTTTCACGAGTTTTCGTTATTATAAATCCTAATTTTAACTGAGCCTTTCCTTTGACGGGTGTTTTCTGTTTAATGAATAATTTTAGGAAAAATACTTCAACTCGGCCACAGGCAAACATGTATATCAATAGATCCAGAAGGTGAGAGCCTGTGAAAATCTCGCTATCGAGGCAGGCTGTGGTCTACCCATTCCGAAGGCAACCACTGAAGAGAGATACAGAAGGGAATCCAGGCTATCGCATGGCCAGATCAAAACTATTGTGCTGGCCACAGCGGGAACGTCAAGGACGCTTCACCCTACCTCTCAACACACCGCTGTACACTAGAAAGCATCTGCAAGGCAAAACATGGGTTTGATCTATTCTCAACAGTGTGATTAGGTCAGTCTGCAATCAGAAAAAAAGTTAGGACTACTACTCGTCGTCGATGACGTCATTAGAGGCTACAAAGGATTTTGGGCAACGTATATGAAGAAAATGAGACATGGCTTTTATAAATAAGTCATCCCTTCCTTTTTTTTTACCACCATCTTTTTCCTAATATTTTGTGGTCGACTACCTTCGACGAGTATAACTCATCGTTGGCATGGTCAAATTTGGAGTTATGGTTTTACGGTCACTTGTCCCTGCTGACGGCAACTATTATTTATTCCTACTGCCATGTTGTACTTCGTCCTAATGGGGAAAGTGATGTGTTGCGATGTGCCCGTGAAACGTAAAACTGTTCTGTGCGTGTGATAAGACTATTTCTTTATTTGAAATGTGTACTTACGAGGCGCAATTGGTTACTGTCCTGGCTTTTGCCTTAATGGCTGAGGAAAACCGCCTAAAAACCGCAGACACTTTGGCCTGAGCTCACGTTGTACGTCCCCGATCCAGGGTGCGATGCCTCAACGCACTGAGCCAAACCGACCGGTACCTTCTTTCCTTTCTTCTTGATTAATTTCTGGAAACAAATACTACTGCTTGCGCACCGGGTCGAGTAATGGTACTGATCCGATTTTCCGTGGCAGTTTTAAACCATAAGACTGACCAAATGCGAGTCGATCCTGGCGCAGTGCGGTTTGCTTAGTATAGTCGTCTTCACAGACAGAGATTTGGCAGGTCACATGGCATACTGCAGACAAATTTCAAAATCGTAGATGGTACAGTCTGTGAGTTAGACCTCTAACAGAAATGGACTAAAATTGATAAATTCAACGGACATTCAAATCTTTATTTTCCAGTGAAAGAAATATTCGTGCTTTCCAGGTGAAGAGCTCTAAACAACGATATTCCACAAGTGGGATTTTTTAAAAAAAAAAAAACTCCAAACGCTCTTTTACTCGTGTGCCCCCCCCCCCGGAATTCCGGAATTAAATATTACGAATTTTTAAATACCATCTTCGGTTTGGTCTGTGACTCAGTCATGGACACACATGTTCGATAAACTTTCTAACAGAGTAAATCTTTTTTTTTATCTGCTTTACGTCTCTCAACAGCGAGGTCTTTAGAGACGGGAAAGGATGGGGGCAAGGAATGGGAAGGAATTCGACCATGGCCTTTTTAAGGAAGCAGCCCGGCATTTGCCTGGAGTGATTTGGGAAACCATGGAAAACCCAAATCTGGATGCCCGGACGGGGATTCGAACCTTCGCCCTCCCGAATGCGAGGCCAGAACGCTATCCATTACACCACCACGCTCGGTCAGAGTAAATCAGTTTGTAGATAGTAAAAATGAATCTAAAGAAAAACTGAGTGATTATCTTATTCGTAGCTCCTTCTAATGCAGTGGTTCCCAATTAGTGGTAAGCGTACCCCCAGGGGTACGTGAGGTTTCTTCAGGGGGTACGCGCGGTAGTCTCTTGGCTAAGATGATCACTAAAATAATTGAAAAAAATCTACTTTTATCAGCCAAAAGAAACATTACTATCACCCAAATATATTTTAAGATAAACTGTGTTTGTGTCAATTATATTATTGTAATCCTGTGGTTGTGAGAAGCACTCTACTGGGATGAACGAATTCATTTATTTATCATTTCAGCTGTAAGGGGTACGCGCGGTTGAGCTCCTTCTTGCAGTGGTACTCGGGAAAAAATAATTGGGAATCACTGTTCTAATGCATTCAAAAACGTATACAGAAGAAATAATCGTTTGTAACATGTCCTTCACAAAATTCGTTGAAAATCTTTTTTAATTTATGATACTTTATCACCATGATTAGTCTATTATTCGTGTAAACATGCTAACAAAGACATATTCTACATCCTAGAGGTCCTTCCTCAACTGAGATCTATAGAACATGAGTAATAAATGAAAATAATTAACTAGAGACCTATGCCAGTCGGACAGACCACGAAGCGACCACGGTATCGCTCCGTGTGTGTTAGGGTAGGGAAAAAGGAAGAGTGTACACGCAATAACTCGCTCCCCGCCTGCCAGCAGACAGGAATGTACACACACGCAATTATTCGCATTAAAGCCGGACGATACCTGGTCGGTGGCAAATTCACTTCCCTGTGAAATTAACGCTAACGGCCTCAGATTGGGCTCAACTGTCAACAATCCGCCGGCTAATGTCCTGCAATTATCTGGAGCACGTTACGGCGGACAAACTGTTTAATTTCTTTGTCTAGTATCCAGTTTCAATGGCTCCTCAATTTGAGCGGGTTAAGTGGTTAACAACTCCGACAAAGCCGTGTAATGACTGTACCTGCTATATGAAGTACATTGCGGAACTGCACACGAGAATAAATAGCTCAAGCCAACTAATGGTGCTCTCAGATAAATAGCTGTTTACTGAGCGACTGATGTTTTCGTCTATAATAAGATATCATGCTATGTGGAAATGTGAAAACATGAAACGGAAAACCCTTATCTGTCCTGATTTTTAGTTATTCTACATCACTGGTTACTGCCCAGACATGAACGAAAAATTAATACTTCTTCGCTTCTATACAGTAAGCCATTCCACCCGTTACACTGATTTATTAAACTTGTTCATATATCCTGCGTAAGTATTTAAAACTATAAATTGATACATTTCGCCATTTAGAACACCGATCGCATTATCTACTATATAATTTCGTAAGGTCACCCACTCACCTCGATAGCTATTGGTTGGAAAATGGTAACGTCATGGGCCAGCCTTCGCTCGCAAAACATCGACCAGAGATACCATTATAAGAAATTCGTGGTTATGTCCACAATTTAATAGCTAAGCAACTATTACCAAATTAATAGCCCTAATACAGTCATTAAGTTTGCTTTTCGTAGCGTTTCATAGTTAAAAATTGATAAATTTTGCTGCTGAATAAAAAGTGGATCTGCTTTTCAGTAACATGTTGCTAATGAAAACAACTTAAAAAATCTTTTTAAAAAATTACTCATGGTCTTTGCTGTAACTACGAATGACAATTGTTATTCCGACTTGGAAAAATTTCAATCTTATTAAAATTTTCACTAATGGTGTTGCTTGACCAAAGTTTTTTGCATCACGGTTTATTTGCTTTTTAGGTATTTTACTGACCACTTTCCTTAATGGTCTTTTTTTCATGTTCGCTGTACGTGAGTTATTAGGTTACTTCAAGTGTACCTCAGACCAAATGTTACCGAATTAACTATTCTGGCAATTCATTTCTTCGGTGTTACTCAACTGTTTAATAATATGGAAAGTGTATTAAGCTCTCTGGCCTTTACAGATACTATGACCAATGATTACATCATAAGTGTTTACCCAGTCTCAATAAAAAAACAAAAAACAATGTGATGCTTTCGAAGCAAACAGGAATTTTTAAAATTTTGCAGAGTGTACATTAAGGGTCAAATACAAGTCAAGTTTGAATTTAAGCAAGTTCGAGTCTATGATCTTTGAAACAATTATACGATTGCACGATCTTACCTGTCCATGTTTAATACCTACGTTTAATAATATTCCTGAGTTCTTCAAGGTCAAGAGATTTTGTTCACCCTAGTGGTGAAACACAGGTCAAGTTCATATTTTGTCACATCAGGTCAACCTGTTGTAATCTTTAATCTTAAAAACTGGAAGTATTCCAAACCCGTGACGATACGCAAAAAACGTCACGGGCTTACACTAGCCTACTATATAATTTCGTAATCACACTCACTCAGTCACCTCTGTAGCTATTGGCTGGAGAACGGTGTCACGTGTCAGCCTCCGCTCGCAAAACAGCGACCAGAGATACCACTAGAAGAAATTCGTGGTTATGTCCTCAATTTAATAGCTAAGCAACTGCTACCAAATTAATTGTCATAATACATACATTAAGTTTGCTTTTCGTAGCGTTTCATAGTTCAAAAATATTGATAAATTTTGCGGCTGAAAAATCTGCTTTCCAGTAACATGTTGCTGATAAAAACAACTTTAAAAAAAACTTTTATAAAACTAAATTACTCATGGTCTCTGCTGTAACCACGAATGCCAATTGGCATTGCGGCTTAGGATAAATTTTAGTTTAATTGAAACTTTCACTAACGTTGTTACTTTGCAAAGTTTATACATTACGATTTATTCGCTTTTTAGGTACTTTACTGACCACTTTCATTAATGGTCTTTGGTCATGTTCGCTGTACGTGAGTTATTAGGTTATTTCAAGTGGACATCAGACGAAATATGTTACCGAATCAACTATTCTGGCAATTCATTTCTTCGGAATTGCTCAACTATTTAATAATATGGAATGTGTATTAAGTTCTCTGGCCTATACAGATACTATGACCAATGATTACATTCTGGTTGTTCGCCCAGTCTCAATAAAAAAAAAACAAAGTGATACTTTACAAGCAAACAGGATTTTTATAAATTTTACAGAGTGAAAGGGCCAAATACAAGTCAGGTTTGTATTTAAGCAGTTATACGATTGCGCTATCGTCCCTGTTCGTTTTTGTTTAATGCCTACCTCTACTAATGCTTCTGAGTCCTTCAAGCTCAAGAGATTTCATTCACCCTGAAACACTGGTGAAGTTTATATTTGGTCAAATCTGGTCAACATGTCATAATCTATCATACTGGAACTATTCTAAAGTCGTGACAACACGCAAAAAAAAAAAAAATTAAAAAAAAATAGTCTTATCCGAAGTCGTGAAACTGCTGTAGACGCTCGAATTGCGATTCTGGTTTTCGCTTTCCTTTTTCCTAAATTATCCATTTGATACCGTTATTGTTATCAATTAATTGAGATCTAATACATTGTAGGGCGGCTGTCTTCTGTATGGAATTTACATTTCATCGACATCGAAGTCATAAGAGGCGATAGAGAATTTAGAACAAGGAAGGGATTCGGCCATGACCTTTGGGAGAAACCATCCCGCCATATGCCTGTAGTGATTGAAACTGGATA
The DNA here is from genome assembly GCA_031002005.1 of Vandiemenella viatica. Lineage (NCBI taxonomy): Eukaryota > Metazoa > Arthropoda > Insecta > Orthoptera > Morabidae > Vandiemenella > Vandiemenella viatica. Next base: position 117,275,693 of record JARYHS010011408.1, read on the forward strand.
GCCTCTGGCCTCGCATTCGGGAGGACGCGGATCCGAATCCCCGTCCGAGCATCCAGATTTGGGTTTTCCATGGGTTCCCCAAATCACTCCAGGCGAATTCTGGGATGATTCCTGAAAAAGGCCAAAGCCGAATTCCTTCAAGTTCCTTGTACCCCATCCTTTCCCGCCTCTCGGCGTCGACAAGGCGTAAAGGCACATGGGGAAAAAAAACTGGATATCCGACAGGAATATGAACTAGAGTCCTCCCAAGTGTCAGAACTGAGAGTTACCGCCCACCTACCACGCTCGGTCCGCCGGTGTCAATTTTGGTATGCAACTACTTTTTTTGAAAACTTTCGTTTAAATTCTTTTGATGTTTGAGGTAGCTTGTTTAGTAAATACTCCGACAGTGTATACCATATCTGAAATTAACAATTTCTCTTTGCCCTAAATCAAGTTCTAGCTTACAGTAAAGATAGGCTCTTCTCTTCCGGTTACTACTATTAATTCTATTCCCAGTATTCATCCAGGCATCATCGCCAATCGATGCATGATGCCCTGATGCCTGACCGTACGTATTGTCGGTAACTGGATTCGTTACTTCACTCATGGTAAACAATTACCATGTAAATCAAATTCAGTTTATAGATACTCCGTACACGACAAGCACGGATACTATCAGCTTATCACCATTATCTGCACTTACTTTAGCTACTTATAAAATTGAATGATTGAGTGATGGCTGCACCCAGTGCTATAAAGTGTAACTGTATGTGTGCGTAACTGTTATTTTGGTGTGTTAATGTTGTATGTTGTTTGTGTTGTGGGTGAAAGGTGGGCGAGTCGAAACCCATCTAAAAGGGTCTACTATTCCGAAAAACATCAGGGCGCCAAGTTAAATGTCCACATCCGACAGAAGAATCACCATCTACAGTATACCCCCAGTCCATACACGCTGAATGTTTTTGGTACAGAATCTGATGTTTATGAATTTTACTCCTACCCGGCTGGTCATGTCTCAAATGATGTAAACCTACTTCCTACCCGGAATCCAACACACTAGACACTGCCACAGGGCCTCAAAGACCTCGGGGATGGCTGTCACATTTCGGAAATCTTGACGTAATTTTATATTTCGATGGCGCTTAACTATTACCACTTGGCATTCAAATGTTGTATTCATGTACAGATTTGCTCCAATGCAATGTATAAACGCAGATTCCTAAAAAGATCCCCACGTGTGCCGACTGTTTTTCGGTTTTTATTCCCGTAACTATCACATTTATTAAATAGTCTGTGTAGAAAGGCAAATTTAACTCACTTCTCGTAATTCAAAAGTCATTTTGAAAAATAAGCTTGTGAGATATTATCAAAAACCTACAGTATTTTGAAGACAAGATTTAAGAGTGCTATCTTTCCAATCCTGGTGACTGTTTTTTCTTGGTTAAATGCTTACAGTTACTAAACGTTTTAATTTTTACTGTTCACAAATAAAAAGAAATGCGTATAAGTAAATTGCATTAGGCAAAACATCTAAAAATTTTGAAACTACTATTTATTTATGTTATTTAAGGTAACATTGTATATAATCGTAGATCTAATGTTTTTTTTTTTTTGAGAAATACCACAAACATCGCACGAACTTTTAAGATTACGGGGAAGGAGACTTATCATTGAGAGTTTCAAAATGTTCATTTTTAGCGAGAAGCAAGATCACTAATCAAAACAGTTTAATGTATGGAAGTCTAAAGTTTGTCAGACATTTAATGGAGTTGTGACAGCTGTTTTCATGCCACAATAGTATTGATTCATACTGTAAAATCCTGCTCGTTAATATACAGAAAAAAACTATATTGACGCTGAGTTATTATTTTTTCTTGTCGATAACTTACTGAAACAGAGTTTCGCCGATTTTTCATTCTACTGAACAGCCAACCAAACTCTGCCAACGGACTCTGCGCAGACTTCAACCGATTTTTTTTTAGTTCCCAACATACCTGGTTGCAAGATGGACCAAATTAATTTTTTTTAAATTTTGGGTGAGAACTCTGTCTTGAGATTTAATATTATGTTTGCGACTGGAATAAAAATGAATGGGTAAGCAACATTTTTTCGGAGAGAGAAGTTATGGGAGAATTTCATACATTATTTTCCAAACTTTGGAAGAAGCAGTCAAATCTGGAGAGCACTTCGAAATGAAACAGTAGTTTTATTTTTAATATTTTGGGAGAAACCAGACCGGATGTAGAAAAATGTTCGAATTTCAGAAAACATATTTCTTCAGAAGAAAGGCTTCGTTCCGAAACCAAATACATATGTGTTTCCCCAAAGGTTTTCCTAGGGATACAATTTATTTAATTTATATGTTTATTTTTAATTTCATAATTATGCATTTTTAAATTTTTATCTGAGTATATAAATTACCATTAAAGTCTGGTCGTTGTCAACTGAAAAAAAATGAAGAAGGTTTGATCTGTAAAAAAATATGTTTTATGAGATAATTTAGGCCTATGTAATTTATTAAAATTTCGAATCAATCCATAGTAGGTTTTTTTTTTCTCAGATCTTTATTTTTTACTATTTTACATTTTACCATTTTACATATTTTACAGTGAAAAACTGTCAAATTAATCTCTACAGATACTTTCTTACTGCCAAAGAGTCTATTACAATCAGAGATCTTCACTCAGCTTGCCTCCATTATAACCGCGCCAAAACTCAACAAAGGAAGAACGGAACTGCGAATTCAGCCAAAGGCTTTTACCATGTTATAATGAGGTTTTAGTAGAAGTTTGAATAGTGAAATATGAAAACTAATACGATCGGGCGTACCCTGGGCAACATTAGTAATAATCCTAATGGCAGATCCTTCCACCACCAGGACAAATGTCAAAATAAACGGTTTTTTTCAAAGCCAGCTCTTTCAATTATATCAATAAACATCGAAGGTATTTCACCAGAGAAAGAGATTTTATTATCTAATATCTGTAAACACTCAAAATGTGACTTTTTATTGGTTCAAGAGACACATAGAGGTCCAAATGACAGAAGGCCAAAAATCAATGGAATGAACCTTATTAATGAGAGACCAAGTGAAAAGTATGGCAGTGCAGTTTTCGCCAAACCAGATCTAAAGATTCTTTCAACTGAGGTAACCTCAGATGGCGATATAGAGATACTGACCACCGAAATCAAATCATGCACCGTGACATCAGTGTATAAGCCACCAAATGCCGAATTTAGATTCACAGAACCACCTAACTTCCACTCCCACCAAACAAAGATTGTTATGGGTGACTTCAATTGCCACAGTACATCCTGGGGCTACAGGGAATCTGATAAAAATGGAGAGGACCTTGAAGGATGGGTTGAACATATGGGCCTAATGCTAATATATGACCCAAAGTTGCCACCATCTTTTAGTAGTGGAAGATGGCAGGGTGGATACAACCCAGATAACATCTTTGTCAGTGAACACATTGCCAAACAGTCAAAGAAGAATGTTATGGAGCCAATCCCACGTACCCAACATAGACCAATTATCTGCACTGTTGAAGCAGTAGTGAAGCCAGAGTCTGTTCAGTTTAAAAGAAGATTCAATTTCAAACAAGCACAATGGGGAAAGTTCTCTCAAGAACTAGATGAGGAAGTGCTAAACCTCGACCCATCTCCAAATGCATACGACAAATTTATTGAAATAGTTAAAGCCATCTCACGGAAACATATTCCTCGAGGCTGTAGAACAACTTATGTCGCTGGACTGGATATGACTCCAAGTTTCTTCTTGAGAGATACGGGCACCTTTACGAAGAAGATCCTTTTTCTGAAGAAACCATACAGACAGGTGAAGATCTCCTACGCGCTGTGTCTACTGCTAGAAGAGATAAATGGTGCAATTTAATGTCAGATTTAAACATGAAACAGAATAGTCGTAAATGCTTGGAAATTACTGAAAAACCTCAATAGTGATCCAAGTAGCACTCCACCTAGTCTCCTTAAAATTAGTCCAAATCAAATAGCACACTAACTGCTATTGAATGGAAAGACTAGAAGAAGACCTGAAAAAAGAAAGCTCCAAAGGCACTCTGACGAGCAAGACCATCTTGGGAATCCATTCACACTGATAGAACTGGAAGCCGCCTTGCAGTCTTTGAAGATTAACAAAGCTGCAGGCTTAGATGACCTGAGAACAGAGCAAATTAAAATGTTTGGCCCAGCTACAAAGCAGTGGATCTTGAATTTAATGAATGCCTGCACCTCCAACTTACAGATCCCCAAGATCTGGCGGAAAGCCAAAGTTGTGGCACTGCTGAAGCCTGGTAAGGAACCAACAGATCCAAAAAACTTCCGACCAGTTTCACTCCTTTGTCATTTATACAAAGTCTTGGAGAGATTGATCCTCAATCGTATCTCAGAGTGCAGTTGACAAAATGCTTATAAAGGAACAGGCTGGTTTTCGACCTGGTAGGTCATGCTGCGGCCAAATTCTTAACCTCACACAGTATATAGAGGATGGGTATGAAAGAGGACAGGTTACAGGTGTGGCATTCATCGATCTCACAGCGGCGTATGATACAGTCAACCACAAAATTTTGATAAGTAAGGTATATTCCATCACAAAAGACTACCATCTAACACAAGTCATCCAGTGTTTACTACAAAACAGAAGGTTTTACGTCACCCTCCACAATAAGAAGAGTCGATGGAGAACTCAGAAGAATGGCCTCCCTCAGGGTAGTGTGCTGGCCCCGCTCTTGTACAACATATATACAAATGATCAACCAATTATTCCTGGAACAAGAGCATTCATTTATGCTGATGACACAGCAGTTGCAGCTCAAGGCACAACCTTTGAGGCGGTGGAGGTGAAGCTGACAACAGCTCTTGAAGATATGGTCAAGTATTATGATGATAATCACTTGAAGCCCAACCCTGGAAAAACACAGGTCTGTGCATTCCATCTGAGAAACAGAGAAGCCAGAAGGAAGTTGAACATCAACTGGAGGGAGCAACAACTACTACACTGCGATACACCTAAATATCTAGGAGTAAAGCTTGATCGATCTCTCACATTCAAAACCCATTGTGAGGATCTGAAACTTAAAGTATTTACCCGGAACAACATCATCCGCAAACTTACAAGTACCACCTGGGGAGCACATCCAAATGTGCTTCGTACATCTGCCCTGGCACTTAGTTTCTCTGCAGCAGAATACTCAGCACCAGTTTGGCAAAACTCTGCACATGCTAAGCAGGTTGATATAGCATTGAATGATACTGGTCGCATTGTAACAGGTTGCCTAAAACCAACTCCTATTAGTAAAATATACCAAATCATGGGTATAGCACCACCTGACATTCGTAGGAAAACAGCTGCAGAGAGGGAGAAGAGGAAACAAGAATCAGACCCCAGACACCCTTTGTTTGGACACGAACCTCAACCCACAAGGCTGAAGTCAAGGAAGAGCTTCGTACAATCAACTACAGCCATAACATCTTCTACTGGAGCACGCCGTCTAGAACTATGGCGAAATTCGTTGCCTGAAGAACAGTGGAGGAACATCAAAGAGGCACCGGCTGCGGGATGTAATCAGCCATATGCTATATGGAAGGCTCTAAACAGATTAAGAACTGAAGTGTCCCGATGTAAATATAATATCAAAAATGGGGGTACACTAATGACAACGATCTATGTGAATGTGGTGAGCTTCAGAACCCACAACATCTTCTGATATGCAGGAATCTCCCTGAAACCTGCAATATCGATGACCTTTACAGGGCAAACGAGAAGGCCATCAAGATTGCGGAATTCTGGTCACATTCTATATAATTGTGTTTATAGCTTAATATTAATTAATTAATGTTATTTGTTTTTTTTTGTTATGTCCTGGACACGAGAAATAAATAAATAAGTAGAAGTTTGCTTCAAAGCCGCGATTTCCGAAACAGTTTTGCATTTTACTTGGTCGCCGTCATATTTCATCAAACAGATCATGGTGCTCCATATTTGTAGTGCTTTAATGTTAAACGAGAGCATACAAATATGGGCCATAATATTTATCAATGTAGTTTCCAGTGTTGGTGAAAATACATTTCTGCTGTTGGATGTGTGAAACGTATGTATCGGAACTTCCTTCGTTTAGATGGGGCCATGTGTTTAAATATGAATGCACAGATGACGCAAGACAAGCGCGTTCGTTCGAATAAAACGAAATTATTTGTTCGGTGACGGAAGTCGTTAGGGTTTGGCGGAGTTCGGCTGAGTATATCGGTCATAGTGTAACCGTTTCCACCAGAACCTATACTAATACGTAGTTTTGTTTGTTTGGACGATATCGGTCGAAGCTGGATCCAGTGTAAACGTATCCTTACGATTCATCGACGTCGAGATCATTAAGGACGGCGAAGGGCGGGAAGGAGCTCGGTCGGGAACCATCCCGGCATTCTCTTGGAAACCGCGATCTGGACTGGAAGTAGCGTCCGTGTGTTTGTGGCGGGACGAGATTGTAGTTGTTTGTTGTCAGCAGCCTGCGTGTGAGGTGTGGTCTGATGGGTCGGGTGGCTGGGCTGGTTATAGTTAGCCGCCTGCTCGGTGCATCCCAGCTGCTTATCAGTCCCCTCTCTCTCTCCCGTCCTCTCCGTCTCGTCTCCCTCTTTCTCGGAACTTCCCTCGATGCGGCCAGAGACGGCGTGAAAACCGCACTCCTCTTCCCCTGCACTCACGGCTGAGCGGTGCCCCGTCTCACAACGCGGCGAGAACTTCTCAAGTGCTGTAATCCAATGTTCTCAAAGTGACGGGGGAGTCTCTCGGTTTGGAAGAGCCGAATAAATGACAGTCGAACCACCATAGATAATCTTTCCAGCTTAAGTGTTACTACTTTATATTTACCCAAAATATGGAATAGTAACGAAAATGGATCAAATGACTTAGTTTAAAACCAGTACATATTAACAGACAACAAGAGATGTGTAAGATACCTCATAAAATGTATCTGGAATACAAGATACTCTTAAGTAATGGATCTCAGATATCAGATACAAGATACTTTTGGAAATGGTATTTGAAATACAAGATACAAAATACGTATTTTCAAAATACTTTTTCAAGATAAAATACTTTTTTACATAACGCATTTTTATTTTTATTTTGAAACATGTTTCTTTGTCTACAATGTAAAAGATGTTCCTTAATATTTTAAATGAAACTTAAGTAAGATAAAACCAGTTCTTCAAACATCTCATTACTCATTTTTGTTGTATAATTCTACTGAGAGTAACACCAACATTTATTTACGAATCATTATTACTGGCAAGTTGGCAAGTAGTTATTTTAAGGTTTCAGAACTAATTAAATAACAAACTGTTATATTCTAAGCGGAACAGTTTCTACTATAGGTGATTATACGGTAACCTCAACAGTTAAAACTATACATTTAATTCGATACCTAATATAACAAATTAAATTTGTTAGATTCCTTATACCAAAATGTATACTGTAATATTCTTAATAAACTAACTACCAAGCTTTCAGCTACCTGTAAGTCAATAAAACTTGCGATAAACAAAATATCTTACAACAATCACGCAAATTTGAAACTTATTTTAATATAAATAATTCTTCTCGCTAAAAACAATCCTAACAATTTAATTGGAAATTTAAACTTTTTAAAGAAATTTAGTCTAAAAATTTAGCTAGTTTGATAGTAAATAGGTGTTTCGTGGGCATCCTTCACACAAGCTACCAACTACCAAGCCGTCCCTACGAAGGGAAATCTAATTTGGATATAAACGTATATAAATAAAATAAAAATTACAATTATTCGTTTATTTATTTATTTACAAGGGACAATAGGTAGGCGGTTCAGTTTTTGTTTATGGTTTTCATAGTTCTTCACAATAAAGGCAGACAGAAGGTAAGTAGACCATACAATCTTGTCCTTTGATATAGATTAATAATTTTTACGAATGCGTTCTCATTATTGTCTATGTCTTTTTTATATCATAAAGTAAAAAAATAAAATAAAAAATGCGTAAATAGTATTTAGTATTTCCAAAATACAAAGATAACGAAAAAATGTATCTAAATACAAGATACCAAATAAAGATTAAGAACAGTATTTCAGATTCAAGATGAAAATACGTATTTTGTATCTGTATTTCAAATACTTGTTTCTCAAATAAGTCACATCTCTACAGACAGCATATCATATTACATTTTTTTAAAGTAATTTAGTTCACAAATTGGTTGGATTCTCCCGAAAGAAGCATTCCAACTCATTGTGTCAGAGCTAGGACGGCCAGTAGGATCTAACGCGGAATCCGAACCACGGAAAGTCCTGGCTTAAGAATTCCTGGCCTCACCGGGATTTGAACCCAATAAGAAACAACGTACTTTTAAAAGAAAACGGCTTAGCCACTGAGCTATCAGACCGCTCCAATATTGGACACAAACCTCCAATTTCAAGCCCAGAACAGGAGACAGGATCTCTTGCTCCAGATCATTACTGTAGCCTGGGGAGACGTCGTATGGACGTACATCCAAATGAGCCGAGGCCTCCTTGAGTGTTGCTAGCAACCAGATTTCTACAATAATCGAGTGATATCTGCAGTAGTAGACAAACTATGCCTCGCATAAAGGGATAAAAAATAACACGCAATGTCAACAACACACGCAAGTATTTCATTGTGTCTCTTTCTCTTATATTCCTTCAGAAGACTCAGCAGTCATGAATCCTAATCGAAAAATTTAAACTTTCAGGCCAGTTTATATCAAGGGAAAAATAGGACAAACCAAATTATCTTCTCCAAAACTAGGCCTGATTCTCAGAAAACCTCCTTCACCTCAGTTGTCATAGTTCTTCCTGCACCATTGTGTGAACTGTTGCAACACCAGGGCCATATGTTCACTTTATTACAACATATCTGAACGGAGAAATATCATGAAAACAGCAGTATTACAGGGATATAGGAGAGCTAAGGTTCCTGCAAGGTTTATTTTCTGGCTGCGCATTCTACCCCTATCGTAGCCGCTAGGAATAGGGAACCTATCGTTTAACGTGGAATCCGAACCAGATAAGAGCTCTGGTGCTCTGCAGCTTGCACAGGAAGTTGAGTCAGACGTGGTGGTCGGGTTAGCAGCCTTTGAAAATTCCCACCGAATCAGGAAATCGAACGAGGGGTCTTTCGATTTCCAGTCAGACGGCTTAACCACTGAGCCACCAAACGCCTCATACCCGGACTGGAAATTTCGACCAAACGTCTGGTTATAAACTATAACCCCAGCCAGATCTTCAGACGGCCACGGTTTTCACTGCTAATAATACTGTCTTCCTTCTTTTAGGAAGAAAGAGTCATCATAAGTCAATTTTTTACAAAGATTAATTGGTTATGGTAAATTCTTCGCCGTTCGGGCTTTGTCTTTAAAAGTGCTCTGCACTGAACTGCATCGTCAGGTATGATCGTCTCAATCACACTTTAGTTAACATCTCGTAGTATCATCAGAAAATATTTTTGGAGACAAAAGTGGACCACAATACACATGCAAGCTACCAACGCTGCTAATTAACTCGTATTTTTGTGATTAATCGAAAGAAAGGAAATTAAGTTCACATGAAGCAGAAATTTGCGGGAACATTAGTGGGGGGAAAAACTACGGAAAAGATCAAATTAAAGAAGAATGGCGCACACAAAAGGAGAGATAATCAAAGGAGGTAAAGAAATAAGTTACACAAAAAATTGACCAAAAACCATGTCTTACAGATAAAGTACTGAAAATAGATTATGGGATAAAATGGCCAGTAAAACGAAAAAGACAATATGGAAGCTTCAAAAATAAATAAGTAGGAATGTAATAAAACAAATGAAAAGTTTGAAGCTGTAGAACCGAGGAATAATCAAAGGAGAAGCAGATGAAGCATGCAAGAAAACGGATAATTTGGAGTAAATAATACATACAGACATTGAAAATGCTTATTGAAACCACGCTTAGCTCTGAAGAAAGCGTAAAGAGACATGTTGTATGATGGGGACAAATGGATCTCCAGTGTTAGGAGCAAACTAGTGTCTGATGTTAGGAATTACTCGGGTTCGATCCTGTCTTTCGGCAGTTCACTTTTCATGCAGTAATTGGCTTGACTTATCACAGAGAAGCAATTTCGCATAAATTGGTCGGGAAGTCAGGCTCGGAGCGGTTGACAACATCACGCGTCGTTTTGAAGTTCCCACGGCGGAGACTTGGTAATGTGGTTTTGCGCTAACCGCTAACGTAATCGTACCGCAGAGCAGTATAAAGAAACAGGCCACGTTTACTTGGTGGCGAGCTATTTGCGCATTTGGGAGGACTCGACGTCTGATCCCAGTCTAACCATCCAGATTTCTGGTTTGTCTCGGTTACAGAAATTACGCTAAATACCGTTATGCTTCCTTAAAGTTCGCAGTGGCTACTTTGTAACCCGTTCCGTCGTCTTTATAGTACTGCCGTAGCCGAGAGTTCATGATTCAGTTTGGTGGCGTTTTTTATATCTTAAGAAGAAACTGGAAGGAGAATTAGGCATAATGTTGGCAAAGAAAATATTTATTACACGACCAGGGATTTGGTAAAAGCGTGGAAAACGTAAACCTCGTCATCCGGACTAGTATTAAGAACGCGCGATTCAGAATATCGTCGACCTCAAGGTCATCAGAGCCGTATGAGAAATTTGAAAGATTTGGCCATGGTTTCTTCAGTGAAACATTCCCCTGGAATGATCTGGGATCGATAAGCGACCTACCTAATGCCAAACCAGAACACCAGCTCAGAGAGACAGCTGGTGAAAAAGAATAAATTAACCGCGCGCTTGTGTGGTCATAAATTGTAATGTCAGGCTGTTATTTAGTGTGGTCGGTGGCAGGTCATTTCCGGGTGAGGAGATAAGTCGTTTGTGCTTGATGTTATTAATAAAGCTGCTTGTTGTCACTAGCAGTGCGTGTTTAGGTTTGCGTTTAATTATGTTTACACGCATCGCGCAGCGGAGGTGCTTCTGATAGAAAAGCTTATTATGTTTTCATGCGTTGCCTCTGGAAGCGGCCCTTATGCAAAGCTCCTTACTGTGGGTAAATTCGAGGCACAGAAAAATATTCTTTATCAGTTGTCTGAATTTATAATACGTTTTATCAGATGTTGCGGAGCAATTATTTCGAGGCGATACAATTAAATCTAATTGTGGTCGGATAAACGAAGTACTGTTTAGTGCATCGAATGTTACTTTATTATATTTTTTGAAAAGTGAAAATTAGTACAGAAGAATCAAAAATATATCTGCGGTAGCAGGTGTTTCCAATTCTCTTTCTTGTGAAAAGATCTTCTCTCATTACTTGAATAATAAATGGTATGACGGGAACTTATGGTTGCTCTGCAATCAAGAGATTAATATTTGCAAGGAAGAATAATCAAATCTGCCGAACCATCCTGGCATGCCACAAATGTAGTTCGAGGAAACATGATAAATCTGAATCATATTTTCACGTCTAGTGTTCGAAACATGATCCCCCAAATACTAGGCCCGAGCAGTATCAATAAAGCACCAGGTCTGACATATCGCTTAAACATTAATTATGAGTCTATCCTGAACTTTCTCCCCAGAAAAACTGTTACTAGCCATTAAAAAAAAATTATGTAAATACTTCCAAGGTACAATAAAAACTTTCAGAGAATGCGACACTTAAAAAATTTGGGGATTGCGCCACTTTCGGAATAAGCAGCAGTTGTCTAATCCAATCTGGAAGAAACAAGCTCAGACACAGGTCTGAATTTTCCTAATTGTCTTTTCTGTGTCCCCTCTAATCAGTTCACTTGGGAACCAGGATAAATACTTGGCATGTCATATGGTCAACTTCCATCGCGTTCGTAATTCACTGCTGTAAAAGTCAGAGGCACTAGAAAAATGTGTGTATATCCGTCGTGGTTTTTGGAGCAAATTTCTCCAACCTACGCAGAAATATTGCCCTGATGATATACCAGCACTTACAAAGACATTATATTTTATATCTATAAAACTGTGTTTTTTTCGAATTAGCATCGAGGCAGTGTATTATTGAAACTGTGCGATGAACAGAAATACATCTGTTCACTACAAAACTTCATTTAGTAACACCATCTCATGTTTTGTACCTAGTATAATTTAAATAATACTTTACTTACTCTTGTTATCGTTCGTATATATATCCTTTACTAAAGTTTGTAGTCGTGCATAGGGTTCTGTATGTCTTGAGCTGTTATTGCTTCTGGTGCAATATGACGCTATAACTGCAGCATTTAATCCGCCTAATTCTAATTTTCTTTTGATAAAAGTGAACTACTGCATCCTTTTTTTATCTTTCTCTAACCAAAGTACAATCCGGTCTCTCTGTAGTTGCAGTTGCTTAATTCTATCGAATCGGGTGATTTCTGTTTTGCATCGGGTGTATCAATTTAAAAAAAAACCACTTTATTTATTATCATACATTATTTAGTTTTATAAATTAGTTGCTGCAAGAGTATTTGGTACGAGTGGCGTTTTATTTTTATTTTCCTTGCCTTCTCCGATGGAAAACGACGAGCGTGTCGTGAAGTTTTCAATATTAATGTTCCCTCGTCGCTTTGCTAAGAGTGGTGGAGGGGCTGGCATCTTTACTTCCGCCCCAATCTCAAACCCCTACGGAGAGGGTTGCAACTTCCGTTCTCTCGTCGCCTCTTCGACCTTGCTGTCTGATTATCCGATATTTTCAGAGTTTCTTTTGGTTCTTCACGACTACCACAGCAATCCTTACATACGAGATCATCCAAGATGTCCGATTATATCAACTGAACGGTGTCTAACTTTTATTCCCCACCACTTGGTTAAAAATAGCTCTCTAAAACATCCGAATCCGCCAAAAAAAGTAGGCGAATTTGTTTCATGAATTTCACTTATTACTTAGGAACATTTATTTTCTGACAATGTTCAAAACGTATACAATTATCCGATCGTCATGAAATATTTCAGTTGCAGTCACGTCTGTACTTTTCGTCTATATTTCTGGAACCATCCGCCAGTTCAATGATATGACTAATTTACTTGTGGAGAAAGTAATTAGTGAGAGCAAAATTCGTGTTCGCCATACATAGGATTGCTTCCTTGGTCCTGTTTCACTATGCCCCTTCCCCCTCCTTCCAGCCCGTCAAACAACATCCTCTTTGGTCTCCCCTGCCCTCTGCTTTGTCAGGAGGGTTCTTCACAACCTGCTCTCAGCTCTCATCGCTATTACATCTCACTTAACACTGTAATTACAAGGTCGAGTCCTATCTACAACATTAGCGTTTCTTTAATAAGCTTTATGTCCAACATCTTTTGTCTGTACTGAGCAATATCAGTACATACGCGCAGGGCCGGCGTTAAGGAGGGGTAAGCGGGTCAAATGTACCTGGGCCCCGCCGGCTGATGGGGGCCCCGATCACCGGCTATAGGGGCCCCCAGGCCAGAAGCCAACAATCCACCCATTGTCTGCCCGCCAGTTTGTAGAGCTTAAAAAAAAAATGTCGCCCATTTTACCCCGGGCCCGAAATTCCTAGCGCCGGCCCTGCATACGCGTTTCTTAAGTGGCTACAACGAGTGAAAAAAGTTGATTTGTCTATATACTGTAGAAGCTAAATTGAAAAGAACACTTATTGTAAATCAATTTGTTAAAATCTTAGTTTTGCTCCACAACGCTTAAATCCGCATGAAAGGATGCACTCAAAAGCAAGTGCAAAATATTTCCTTTTATTGAGATACTCTGAATCAATTTTTTTTTTACAGCATGTCCACTTCAGTCTAACGTTTGTGCTATGTAAGTAATATGCCGGAGAATTGGGGGAATTGGTTCACAGAATTATGTTCAGACCATTGCTTGGATTTCGTGGTGTAGCACGGGACATTTTGGGTATTAGATACAGGAAGGAACTGAAGGGGGTACAAAGCAGGTCAACTAGCTTTCTCTGTGGAAATTACCTCACGACCCAATTACTGATATGATAAACGAGCTGGAATGGAATTCATCGGAAGACAGGAGGAGGTTGAACAGAGTGTTGAGAGTGTTAGGAGTGTATAAGACGTATATTGGTGATGAGGCTTGGAATGATATTGATAGAAAAATTAAGAGACGTGAATGACAGACTAATTGAAAGTAAAGAATAAAATGTTTTGATATCTCGCTTAGTTCTCGAGATATTGCATCTCAAAACTGACGTGATTAGGTTGAAATGCGGCCTGTACCAGAAGAAAAAATTCGTCATAGCCAAATTTGATGACGAATTCGTATGTAAATCGACGAGACAAATCGAAAATAAAGAATACATTTTTTTGATATCTCGCTGAGTTCTCGAGATATCATATCTCAAAAGTGAGGAGGTTAAGTGAGATCCGACCTGGACCAGAAAAAAAATCGTCAAAACCACTGTCTCCACGGTGAAAATGCACTATAGGTGTTTTATTTTCTTTCTTGTGGTTGTTGTTAGGTTGAAATACGGCCTGGACCAGAAGAAACTCCACCAAAAGCACAAGGAACTATACCTATAACTGATTTGTTTGTTTTAATGCTATATCTCGAAAACCAAGCAAAATAGCAAAAAATCTTATTCTTTATTTTCAATTTGTTTCATCGAGTTCTACAAGAATTTATCATCAGATTGTGGTGCCACGGTAATGATAGAACTGCTGCAAGGGAAACCACGTAAAACTGAAATGGGTTTGGCGAACGGGGTTTTGCAGTATGATCGCTGGGAATAAAAACAGGATTTGAGGCATGTTAAAAGATGCACAAATAATAACAAGACAAAAAAAAATACCGAAAATTTTTGTAATGGTATGGCCATGTAAGAAGAATAGATACTAGGATATCAAAACTTGTACAGGAATGGGAAGTTGAAGGAAGGAGAAAAAGACTACGGCCAATTTTTACATGGCTCCAAACTGTACAAACACCAATGAGAAGATTTGGTGCTGAAGAGGAAGATACATAAGACCGAAGTATCTGGAGAAATATTTTGAGAAGATAAAGTCGAGTTGTGTGGACCCAGTTTTTATTGTTATGTTGGAGTAAAACTTGTGTACTGAAGAAAATCTCATGATTTAAAAAATAAATAACGAGACAAATTTCTAAAATTCTGATTGTGATTTCATCTGCACCCCACTTCATTCGAAACTGAACTAAATTGGAAACTGGAATCTCCTTACCATGACTACTAGTTCCATCAACATAGGTCGTAGAGTATTGAGTATTGATGGTCTGACAGGTTAGTTCTCCCCCGACAGGAGAAAGGGGGGGGGGGAGAGATCTGTTAAAATGGAAGGGCAGCCCAGGTAGGGCTGCAGAAGTTAGGTTGTGGCATTGATAAGTACGAACAGAGGACCAGGAGATAGTCCAAACTTACCTGCTTCGGGGAAGCAGAAAAAATAAAGGTTTCATCCACGAGCAGTATAAACGATCTGTGACCTTAGGCGCTATTAAGGGATTAAATTTAGCTGACATGTTGGGACCTGAGAACTTATCAGAAGAAAACAGGCAAGGGAGGGAATAGTTCAACATACCCTTTTTCAATAGCGCTTTTTATAAATAGTGATCATAGCACTTCCAGAAAATTTTATTCAGCGAAAATGCGGAAATCTACTATCGAATTCCAAAAGTGATCTAAAAGAGCAATCAACGAATCTGCATTCTGCAGTTATATAAAGTTCAATCAATTGTGCATAAACATGCATTCTCATTGAAGTTTTGCTACTATATTTATTCATCTTTTCGTGGCTCTATAGTCAGGTGCACACCGGGATTTCTAGCTAGGAAAAGTCCCGGTTTCGACAGGAATGTTTACGGGCCCATTAGACTCGCCTCTACGTCTGTAAAAGCTTTGTGAAGCACGCTTGGAGCCTTCCGTGCTTCGCATCCCACGTAAACTTTACTCAATAGGATTAGAGGACCAGGTGAGGTGGCCACTTGAGAAGCGAATTGCGCGACAAATTGTCAATTAGGTAGCCGAACAGTCTTTAACAGCTTTGCGATCATTAGTGCCATACAGCATTTATTTATTTCCGTCGTGACAACAGTCGATAACCTTTATTTTACAAATTTATTTACAGTATACCTTTTAATTTTACATAAAACTAGCAGAGTACCCGGCGTTGCCCGGTTTAATCGGGATTGATTTACCTATAGACTATTTTTTATATTTCTAATCTGAAACATGTGTACCAATTTTAATTAATTTCGCACCAGCCATTTCCAGAAGTAAACTAAACATCGATAAACCCGAACAATTCCCAGAACGGGGTGAATTGGATGATGTGATACTTAATGTCAGTTTTCATTTTGGTCCAGGCTGCATTTCAACCTTATCACAATATGTGTTAAAGCTGCTGCTAGAAAATCAACACATGTATCACCCGCGCATTAGTTCATATCACATATATAAATCTGTATCTGGAATATATCTGTTTGTTCCGGCATCATGCAGAAAATGTATATTTTTAATGGGCCTTGGGGTCCAAGTTAAAATCTGACTTACATGTTAAGAGATTAAGACACATTCATTGTATGAATATTCTGGCAAATTTTAAAATTAGCTGTATTGATTTTGACAGGATTTAAAGCTGTGGCTTTCTATAAAGAACATTGGAAATTAAAAAAGGGTGGGGGTAGAGGGTTAAAAGGGGTTGGGCTTTTGCAAACCAAATGTAGACAGTATCCTTCTGTTTGATCTATACATGTTCAAGGTTCCATCGACATCGGATAATAACTGTGGGTATGTATAAAGAACATTGGAGAAAATTAAAGGGGAGTAAAGTGAAAGAGTAGTTTGGTTTTTGCAAAACTAATGAGGATAGTATTTTTCTCTTTGTTTTAAAGTCTATGGGTGCAAACATCCTTCAAAATCGGCTGTAAACTGTAGCTTTGTATAAAGAACAGGACAACAACTAAGGATATGGAAAGGGGGAGAGGGATTGTGTTTCTGTAAACGAAATATATTCAGTATTTTTCTATTTGTTTCAAAGTTTATTTGTGTAAACTTCCTCCAAAATCGGATAGAAACTATAGTTTTATATGAAAACATTGACAACAGTTAAACGGGAGGGGGGGGGGGGGGGGGGGGGGGTAAGAGGGAGATAGATTGGGTTTTTGTAAAACTAGCGTGGACAGTATTTTTTTAAGTATACGTGTTCAAAGTTCCATCGAAATCGGCTAAAAAATGTGGGTTTGCTTAAAAATTAAGGGGCGTAAATGGAGCTACAGGGTGGCTTCTGGATTTTTTTTTTGGATGAGAAACCTTCTCCATGGTAAAATACATACATGTACCAACTTTTCTGGTGATCGGTCAAACGTTGTCGACTGTAGCTTTGAATAAAGAACACTGCCAAAAATTGTGAAGGGGGAGGGGTGGAAAGGGAGAGAAGGGTTGGTATTTGCAAACCATATGTTGGCAGTTCTTTTTCTCTTTATTTTAAAATATACGTGTGTAAAGTTCCATCGAAATCGGATAAAAAATGTGGGTATTGATAGCTCTGAGAAGATCGTATTAACTAAGACAGGAGGCGGTGTTATTGTGTGCTGGAGTCAACACAACCGTCTCAATGTTTGAGGGCCGGAGTTATGTTTGCAGGCACTATCGCTATGCGGTTCAGACATATCTGCCGAATGACAAACACCAGGTGTCGCTTTCAGAGAGTCGTTTTCAGCGTGTTTTGATACGATGGAGGAATAACATATTTGCCAACAAACGTGTTTCAGTTTACTATTTTACAATTAATCGTTTCGTGCTCTGCCATCGGTGTTCATTAATAAGTACAATTCCTTGACATTATATTGTAGGCTACAGAATAATGCTGTAAAAGTAACGAGAAATTTTGTACCTGTATGTATTCGTTACTAAACCAATCAGTACTCGTCGCTATCGAGTCGTTACTCGACGACTTCGTTACTATCGTATCGTTACTTTTTGACACAATCGACCATTAATGTGAAGCATCGCATCGAATCGCGTCGCGTAAGTGTTACGGCATAATTTCGTTCATACTTCGTAAAGTTTAAGTAGATTGTTCATTTAGTAAAGTAAGTTTACGTAAAAATTACACTGTAGAATAAAACAGAAGTTAGAATATCGCATTTTAGAATAAACGCATTTCATAAATGTTTGAAATTAATAAAATCTCTCTAAGGTATGACCAATAAAAAAGCGATAACTATCTCAAATTATCTATCCAAATTTTCTGTTTAGAAATTATGCTCTGTAAATTTTAATGTTAAACAAAAGCAAAACTACAAAATAACTCTTCATGTTGTCAAAAAAAACTCGTACTTACCTGGTTAAAAATATCAACACTTAACACTAAATAATATTAAATACATTAAAATAATGTACCCGCATCATGTTTGTAATTACACATTTTCCATTGTAACGAAAGGAATTCAAATTAAAATTCCCAGAAATGCGCGACGCACGATGTTCAAATGTTTATTCTCTCATTCAGATTCGTTTAGTCGCTGGGCGACCCGTTCCAGCACAATGCGTCGTATTTGTTCGTTTATCGAATCAAACTGACATCCATACGACAAATGCGAGTAATGAAATGAATTTGTGAGGAACGTTTCGGTACTTCTAGTCAGCCTATATATTCGATATTCGTTACTTAGTAACGAATACATACCGTTTGCTACAGCTCTAGCTATGATGGTTATCCATTTTTTGCATCTTACATATAGAAAGAGCTAAACAAATTAAAATTTACCCCGGCCAAACATACGAGATTCCATTAGTTACTATTTAGGTGTACTTGACGTTAGCGCTCCAAACAAAAAGCATGATATCATTTGTAGGATTTTTTTTCTGAATATCATTTGCAGAAACAAAATCTTCAAGGGTTATCTGCCGGATAATATCTTTATTAAACATAATTTCTTTAACACACAACGTTTCGACAGCAACCTTCGCTGCCTTCGTCAGGTAAGCTTCGTTATGACAGTTTACCTGACGAAGGCAGCGGAGATTGCTGCCGAAACGTTGTGTGTTAAAGAAATTATGTTTAATAAAGATATTATCTGGCAGATAACCCATGAAGATTTTTTTCATTTATACGCCGGGAAAAACTGAATTCTCGTATCATTTGCCGAGTCGTGAAATCAACCGAACATCGGAGGTGATTGTCAGAAATGATGTTCACTATATTTGTGTTAATATTTCTATTACCAAATGTGTCTGTGTGTCAGAAATTCAGTCTCATTCAATTACATTGCTCACTCAACAAATTTGAGATGCGACTAACGAAGTGGTGTCTACAGATTCTTAGTCGGAACTTACACTTAGCAAGAACCATGAATGAGATAGCTCTCAACCGTTACTGAAGTGCCGAAGTGGGGGTTTTTAGCCGCTTTACCGTTCCCATCTGGAATATCGTTTTTGCCTTAAGGATGACATCGACCATACGCGCAAAAATCGTCTTACTTCACCGAAAACAATTGGAAATGCTCCTTGCCTTAATAGAGAACCTGACTACTTGAAACTAAAACTGATGAGACTCAAATATTGGAAAATTGGAGAGTGATGTATGTCGGGCAGTTAAAAAACTTAGCACTGCTACAGAAGCATCATAAAAATAACTGTAACCTTGATAATTCATATTAGAACATTCCCATTTTTTAAAGGAGATATTTTACTTTCAGTTCTTTGGTTTACGAATTTTTTTATGTTATCAATTATGTTTTAAAGTGAGGTAAACAGTTATTATTTGTAGAAGCGTTGAGCACCGGTAAGGAGTCAGAAAAAACAAAAGAAAGAAGAAGGTAATTATAGTTTAACGAAAAAGGAGAAATATATTATTCAAGACCCTATTTTGTAGATTATTTTATTTATGTATTATTACATAAAGAAGAAGAAGCAGTTATTTAATCCCAGAAAGTTTTCCAAAGGTGAAGTACAACAAAATAAGAGAAGAAATATGGCACAAAACTAAACAATGAAGCCAGTTTTTGAGACTGAAATAAAAGGATGAAGAGGGAAAAAGAGAACAAAAAAGGTTTTCCTTAGATGCGTCACTGGAGATCGAGAGGTCCCCGGTTCGAAACCCCTTTGCGGCCGTAACTTTTGCGGTCCTTAAAACTCACCACCTGTTAGGACCCGTACGTTGTTAATGTGAATTACATTAGGACGCTCAGTGGATCAGATTTCATAGTAAACTGAAGGATTGCCAGCTTAGATTAGGAGGATTGTGCAGCCATCATCAAGATTACAAGAAATTATTACTATTGTTATTATTTAATAAATACGCCAGTCCAGCTGTTGTTGGATATTATTTATTCGCATCTCATCCAAGTATCTTCAGCTTACACTGTTTTTCTCTCGTATGCGATTACTTTTAACTTTTGAACATAATGGTTTTTGTTTACATACAACGAAACTGTTGTTATACATAGGAAGCATAATGTGACTTACATTTATAAATTATCAGTTTTTTTAATTTTCATTCAGAAGCTTTGTTTACATAGTTATAATAAACAGGATTCATATTGTAACTTACATTTTCATTCCGTATCGATGCTTCCCATACATAAGAATAGTTTGGTTATATATAAACAAGAACCATTATGTTCAAAAGTTAAAACTAATCACATATGACAGTAAAACAGTGTACGCCGAAAACATCCAACAACAGTTTCATTGGCATATTTATTAAATAATGATTATTAGTTTAACAAGCAACTGCGGAAGAAATGACCTATGATAAGCACATGTTATTACTATTGTGCTGATTAGATAAAATTAAATAACTGACGACATTTAATGACAATCGCTTATTTGCTTGTCTAATGAGACTACATGATCTAACACAGACATGGGCAAACTTTTTATGGGGAGGACCGGATAAAATAAAAAATTATCTAGGTGGGCCGAAAAAAAATTGAAAAAAAAAAACAAATTATTATAAGTGACAAACTTTATTTTTGATTTTTACATCACACACAACTTGTATACTACAATGGTAAATAATTTAGTAAAAAAGTTACAATTATTGATTATTCTCTAGAAGAGTATGAAGGCGCATGTGAGAGATGAAACTGTGACTGAGCTTCTAAAAGGTGTTCATAATCTGGTAGAAACTGGAATGAACTGATTCGCAGTAGTTAAGCTAAATGTTGGTCAATCAATCGGTCTCTAACGCTGTTTTTGCGAAGCTTCATAGTAGAAAACACTTGCTCACAGATGTAGGAAGATACAAACATCGGAATTTATCTTTTGAGCGTGAGATTTCAGATTTGGGAAACTTGATTTAGACAGGGTCTTGTAGAAATCAATTTTAGAAACATTGAGAAATAGTTGCTTCAATTCAGTGTTATATTGCAACTCAATCAGTTGGAGCTGCAATTCTGGTTTGACTGATTCACAATCTACTACGGCACTACGCACACTCAAGCTGCGTATCCACTACGCGCGGCAAACCCTCGAACATTGGCTCGCGCGGCAGCCGCGCATAATGGATACGCTGTTGACACGCGAGCCAGCTCGAACATTGGCGCGGTCGAACAAGCCGCGCTACGAGCCATTCTCTGTCGGTCTCTAGGCGCGCGGCAAAGGCCCCCCGCTAATTGGCTCGCGCGCAGTTGGGACGTGGTGTCTTTCTTTGAGTTGGCTCGCGCGGCACAGCGAAAGTTTACTGCCATGAACAACGAAAAGTGTCGATTTCTAATACAGCTGTATGGTGCGAAAGAATTTTTGTTGAATAGTAAATGTGCAACAAAACGCTGATGGACGATGCATGGAAGGAGATAAGTTCAGCAATGGGCTTACCCGTTTCCGACTTATAGAAGAAGATGACTACGCTTCTGGCATCATACAGAAGAGAAAGATCAAGAATAGCTAAAAGTCTTTATTACTGGTTTTGGTAAATATTTATTATTTAACACTTATAATAATCCCCACGGTATAATTTTTCGATTTGTGCTATGTATGTCTACAATATAAGCCATATGGTAGCCTGCAGGACAGCATATAGCACCACTCGTATTCCTACTTGCGGAAGTCTTTGTGTTCAACAACGAAAATCTTTTTTTAAATATTATATTTTATTAAATTTCTTTTTAACTACTGGACTTATTACAATAGTGTTGAGATGTAATTTGGACAGTAAAGAGAAACATATAAAACTTTTAGGTCCCTATCTTGAGTAATTTTAGAGAAAATGTTCCTTAAATTTCAAAAATCTAATTTATAGCAAAAGGCTTTCAACGTATGACAACTACATCCACACACTATAGGATGTCGGGTATAGAAAAAAAGCAATAATTCTACTTCTAGGACTTTTATAACGCAAAATGAAGGTTTCTCTTGTAGAGGAAAGTTTAAAATAATTTTTGGAACAAAAAACCAAATTTCGATTATTTTTATTTTACCACCTTCGGTTCTGCTTAATAATTAACGTTATAAGTAGTAGTAGGTATATGAGTCTCCAGTTGTTAGAAATCTTAAAGTTATTGCTAGTCTCTCGGTAACTGAAATCGCGTGTCGAAACTTAGTGTTCACTTTATTCACACTCGTCCATGGTCGCGAAAACTGACTGTGCCTGCATTGCTTGCCGCGCAACTCTGGCTGGATTGCGCTGCCGCGCGCGGCAGCCGCGCTTGTCAACAGAAACACACGAACATTGGCTCGCGCGGCGATACCTGGCTTGGTGCCAGGTATCGCCGCGCGAGCCAGAGTTCGAGGGTTTGCCGCGCGTAGTGGATACCCACCTTCAGTTAATATCAGATGCGATAATACCACAATGAGAAGGAAACCGTTATTCTATTCTAGCTACGTGTTCTATGTGTAAATGTAGGGGTTATTCAAAAATATGTCGCGGGCCGGATTGACTAGCCTGAAGGGCCGTACTTGCCCCGCAAGCCGTACTTTCCCCATGACTGATCTAACAAGAATGAAGTAATACTAATTACTGGCAAAGGTTAAAGCTTACGGCATTATTGCCCGGGAATGCCCAGAAGGGTAGTTTTTCACGCTAAAAGAGTTTCGTTTCGTCTCAGTGGCAAGTTAACCTAATCTGGTAACATTATCACGTGAAAAGAACTTTTAAGGAATTGCTGCTGAGATACGCTGTTCAAGTTCTACAGATCCTCGGAATAGTGAGGGAAAATTGCTTAAACATGTCTCCTTTAAAAAAATCCATAAAAGCAAACAGGACGTAGAGCTCCCAGATCTACCGGAAACACGTTAAGTGTTATTATGTAACACCTGTAATTACTACTGTTGACTGCCTTAAGCTGAACTCTACCTGTCAATAGTTCTGGCGTACCACCACTAAGCCAAACAGCCAAACCTTTGAAACAAGCGGGCATCAACATATCTCGCCACCATCTCCGTAACAATA
The DNA here is from genome assembly GCA_031002005.1 of Vandiemenella viatica. Lineage (NCBI taxonomy): Eukaryota > Metazoa > Arthropoda > Insecta > Orthoptera > Morabidae > Vandiemenella > Vandiemenella viatica. The sequence goes on from JARYHS010011408.1 coordinate 117,299,050, forward strand.
CTTTGTTTAGTAGGGTTTCATTTGCTGCCTACATTTCAGTAATCATATGCCTACCTATAAATGGAAATGTGGGTGTTGTGTTTCCAAATGTCACACGTAATTTATGCAGTGAATGAAGTAAAGTTGAAAACTCAGTTCAAAAAATGTATTTATCCGCTGATTACATTGATAGCCAACCAAAACAATAAACAGCGGGGAAAAGGGGGGAACCAATCTCAGTTTTTATGAAACATGCAACTTTGTTGTAAGTCGTTCTGAAATTCTTGACTATCCAAAGGTATTTAGAATATGAAATCCGTTTATTAAAATGAAAGGCATTGAGAAAAGTTTATGGATTATGCCTCTAAACAATGTAAAAAAATGTAAAGCAAATGAACTCAGAAAAAAAGATTAATTGATCATTAGCTGCTGATTATACTAAGAGAAAACAGCGAGTGAGACAAATAAAAAAGGCAATAATAAATCGTTAAAATTGTTTGGTGAAGACTGGGCCACACCTGTTCTAAATTACCAAGGAAAGGAATGAACTAATCACCTGTATCACCGAAATGCTGATAACAAACTCTCAGATCTTAATTACGACACTTAATCACTCATAAAGAAAATTTCTTGACTTTTGAACAGTAATCATTAGTGTGCCTGTTGTTTACGCAATCAGAACACTGAAAATTTTGCTTTCCCTTTAGATGTTAATATTCTGGAATATAGTATGGGAAATAAAAGAGACATTTGTATGAAATTTCTCTTAAAAGGAGGTCTGAAGAGAGAAAAAATATCTTTCGGAATATTACTGGGTGGTAGAAATTGGCGACATTCCTCGTTCCACAAATTCAGGACGTAAAAATAATGTTTTTGTATAAATTAATATTTTCTTAAGTATACTCATCTGCATTTTAACACGCTTCTTCCCCAATCCTAGTATTTTTTTTATTGTTTCTTTGTTAATTTTAGTATATTATGTAGAAATGATGAGATGCTGAGGAACCAGCGAAGATGATACCGATTACATTTGACCTTGTAGAAACTGTGTGCTAAGTGAGGAAAGTTTACTGTCGGAAAGAGGTTTGGAATGTTAGCAAACGCTGAGAGCGGAAGTAAATATAGAAAGGAAGAAAAGTATTCAGAAACTAAAGGAGAAAAGTAATATTATCTCTCAGTTGACACCGATTCGCGAATTTCGTAATACATCTGAGAGAGCACAACTTTCCTGTTAATACGACAAAGGGAAGTTGTGATGTTCATAAAACGAAGCAAAGACGACCGGGCATAGTTATCAAATGATCGATGTATCTATAGCACTTCTGAGAATGATTTATTGACTAATCATTCACGGGCTAACATGTTTAACCGAATGTGTTAGTATAAAAATAGTCATGGCGGCTGAAATGCGGATAATTTGTTTACTATTGTTTGTTTAACGCTGTAACTGTAGAATTACAATTTCGTGTCTCACTGGTTAGTTATTGCGTCTCAATTATATTGTGATGTTTATGTTCCCAACTTTTTCGGGTTAGAGCATTACGTGTCTTGGCATAGGATCTGTCACAGAGGTTACTACAATAATTAATTGCTTAAGGAGAGGAACGAAATTGACTTTTCCCAGATTAACGAACTATTCCCAGATTTTCTATCAGCGATATCTGGAAACAATGGTTTATTAGATCTGTACTGAAACCCACACCAACCGTGGTGGGTGAGCGGTAACGCTCTGACTTCCCATTCGGGAGAACATGGGTTCGAATCCCCGTCCAGTCATCCAGATTTGGGTTATCCATGCTTTCCTCAAATAAATCCAGGCGAATGCCGGTATGGTTCCTTCAGAAGACCATGGCCAAATTTCTTCCTAATCTTTTCCCCCAGTCCCTTCCCCCCCCCTCTAACTATTTCGACGTCGACTAGGCGGTAAAGCCAGAAGTTAGCACTGAAATGTACATCCCCCGGAATTCATGTGTACTTACTGTAACTACGATGTTTAAATAACGTTAGGGTGATAACTATTTGGAAAAATTAGTTACTTTAGCAGTTTCTCATTAACTGCTAACAGCTTGATTTATGGTATTTTATATGATCAGTTTTATTTCGGTTTGTAAAGACAGCAATGTTTTACTGATATAGGTCTATTTTAAAAAAAAAAAACGTACTTCACTGTCAACATTACTATTTAAAATGCCTACTAAGTCAGCTGATAGCCGGCCTCGGTAGCGTAGGGGCTAGAGTGATAGCTCCACGTGTAGAAGGTCGCCGGTTCGAGTCCGGCCGAGGGCATGGGTGTTGAGTGTTGTGTGTATGTGAATGTCGTGTCCATCCTGTAGTGTACATGTGTCTACATTGTACTGGAGAAATTGAAACACTAGAAGAGTCGATAATCACGTTGAGCTGGCTGTATGGCCTATGCAGCCGAATGCCATTAAAAAGAGTCAGCTGATAGTTTGAAAGAATTTTCGTAAGACATTGCTCAAATCAATACTTCTCCTTAGTGTTTCGTGATATATAGCTCATTAGACGCCCATGGGAGACCTATAATATACAAGGATGATCTGATAAGTAACTTGGTTCGAATATTAGTAGGATGAGGCAGCGCTAACTTATAATCTTTGGTCAGAGATTATTGTTGATGATTTTTTTTTTTTTTTTTTACCGGTTCTTGTGAGAATTAAAGGATGCAATGAAGATTATAACACTGCAGTTTATTTACCATCCGTACAAAGATCCTAAGGACTACATGGTCGATATATACTCAATACAAAACACGTCATTTTATTTTTTTAATTAGAGTTTGTGTCTCGTCGACGTCGATATGGTTAGAGTTGGAACAGGAGGGAAGACACGGAAAGCGAAGAAATTCCGCCATTCCCTTTTGAAGGAACCAGCCAGGAATTTATACGGAACGATTTCGGAAAACCATAGAAAACGGAATCTGGATGGTCTGACCGATGATCGAATCTTCGTCCTTCCGAATATCAGGCCCAAGTCTTAACAGCTCACGCACCAGGCTCTGTCGGTAACAATATCAGAAGGAAGGAAATGAAAATATTACCATGGAAAGTGAAACAATTGACAGTCCGAGTGTTAAATGTTGAACTTTAATATTTGACTGTCTCAATATTATCTGAGATAGAAAAACACGTTCAGTATGCTACTTTAATATACCATTTTATATTGCTGTAGAAGTATGTGTGCTGCTAATTTTCACAGAAACTGCATATTATAAGCAGTGGCGTAACTATACTGTTGAGGCCCTTGGCAAATTCATCGGATGGGGTCTCAAGTATGTACAACGAAACTCGTGTGTTTGTTAACAACTGCAGAGCCACCAACGAGTACAACTGCACACGAGTCGAGTACCTGATGGATGGACAGTAAACAGCAGGTGTGTCCTGCTCGTCGAATGATGCCAGCAGGCGCCTAACGTGCTCTTAACATTCCGACCACGCATGGGCCGAACCGGTTCCAAATACCCGCTTCAGAAATGCCACCCGAGTGCCAAGGCTCTCCAGCTACAGATGTTGGACTCGACTTTCTTCCTAAATTGGATATTTGCACATTACAGCCAAAATAATGCCTTGCGTCACTGCTGGCAAACTGTACTTCGTCCAAAGCTTAATTGAGGGATAGCTCTGCTGTAACAATCATATTTCCACTAACTATTGACACGCATGAATAAAGTCGGATATAGAAATTTATTGTAGTTATGAATTCGAGAAGCAAATAAACTATATCAGAGACTACTCCCCAACTTTCCCCCATTAAACAAAAACCTTCCTCTCCACAGTTAAATCGGTGGAGCAGGAATATGTCTGACGAAAAAAAAAAAAGAGATACGAGTAACGATTACCGAGCGTTGTGGGTGAGCGGTAACACTCTGGCCTCGCATCCTGGAGGACACCGGTTCGAATCCCGGTTCGGACATCCAGATTCCCGTCTTTCATGGTTTCCCCAAATACCTGCATGCGCATTCCGGGATGGTTACTTCAAAAGGCGATGGTAGAATTCCATCTCGTTCCTTGTCCCCATTCTTTTTATGCTTCTAATAACCTCGACGTAGACGAGGCGTAAAGATATGTGAAAAAAAGACCTTTTATGTCTGCCAAAATATAACTTCAGAATAATATTATATATCGTCTGTTAAATGAAATACTGATTTCTCCTAACATGAAAACGATATTCACCTCAGATTAATTACGAAAGTCCATAAATTTTGAAGTTATATTTAGGCCTACTCGTCACCAAACATAAAAAATTAACAGGGTGGATGACTACAGTCGAAGTAACTAAAAATGAAATTTCGAGGAAATGTTTTGCTGCTTGAATCTTCTATAAAGAAATACTATAGTTCTATAACATAAACTCTCAGAACTATAATACTAAAGATATTATTGATCTAAAAATACTTCACTACTTTTCCTTCCTCCAATAGCGGTTGGTCGTGTAGCTGCTAGATGGAAAACCTTATCGACTACGGAAAGACTAGCTGTTGCTCTTCGCTTTTAAAGTACCAGAGATTCACTTGTAATTTTGTAATACCTTTCCAGCATTTCTAGAAATCTGATTGGATTAATAGTTAAACAAGTCAGCGATGCAATTGAAGTGTTACATGAATGTATCAATGTGAGCAAATGAAAAGGTGTCGTACCATTTTGTTTCATTTTTAATTAAAATATCACGAAGGACGCATACAGATGACGCTGAAGAGTGTCAAAATCTGGTTAATGAATTCAGTCTCGCCTGGCAATATTCAGATACATGTAGTATTTGTCCATTGATTTTTTTTTCGTCCCACAGCATTATTATTTATCCAAATTCATAGTTCATGTAAATGACACTGTGTGTCATCGTGTAGCCGCGTTGACCTGTACACACTTCTAATGTGACAATGAAAGGTATTCGCTGATTTCATTTATTACTCTAATTTAGAAAAATTGTACTAATTTTCACACGGCAAAAACACGAACACTGATGAAGTTGTGTGCGCCTCCTAAATGGCTGAATGATGATCGTCGCCTTGGAAGGTTTCCAGCCACTGAAACGCAAGCACTGTCAGCGTCCTCTGTTCCTCCACAATCTATCTTCCTTCGCCACCGTCAATTAACTACTCAACTTGCACACTTTCTCACGCTATTAATTTCAGATTACAAGAATAACAAAATGCTGTCACTCTTTCATCAAACATCATCACATATATCTGCGCATCTCACCGAAGTCCCCATCTCTCTATTCTGGAGAAGCTCCTCATTTGCTGGTTTTTTCAATGTATATTTCACAACTTGCGCGTGGTAGAGAGATGATCAACGTCATTAAGTAGGCGACGGTTGGTGTGTATGAAGTACAGTGAAAAAACTGTCATTTTCGAGACAACTAAGATAGTTTTGAAGACCCTACAGGACTCCGCAAAAATTATTGCTTACGCTAAGATCCATTTTCCTCCTAATTGCAATCCCATGAATTAATTGCATTTTTGCAATATATTTATCAATTGTAAATCTATATATTTTTTACAATGAATGTGTACAGTTTATTTTTTTTTTTTGACCGAGAGTAGTGGTGTAACGGTTAGCGTTCTCACCTCGCATTCGGGAGGACGGGGATTCGAATCCCCGTCCGGGCATCCAGATTTGGGTTTTCCATGGTTTCCCAAATCACTCCAGGCAAATGCCGGGATGCTTCCTTCAAAAGGCCATGGCCGAATTCCTTCCCATTCATTGCCCCCCCCCCCCCCCCATCCTTTCCCGTCTTTAAAGACCTCGCTGTTAAGAGTTAAAAAAAAGTACCGTTTGGCGGTTGAAAGTAGTTTAAATAAACTGTAATTTGATTAAAGCCAGTACAGTATTTCAAATGTTAATTAAAAGACTGAATAAGAACGTTGTGTAAACTATAATGTTTTGAATATGGTTTTGAATGTTTAGAATTGTTTAATTTTGTGATTTTGATGTCCAATTGTTACTAAACATATAGGCTACTAATTTCAGGTTTTTCTTATGATTTTAAGTAAATTTGTATGAGTTTTAATTGGTTTTGTACGATTTTATCATAGAAGCAATTTACGGAGCTACAGCAACGTTAGTCGACGCTTTTGATGTTCTGTCGAAAATTCTGTGATGTCTATATAACCTGGCGATTATCGCGAGCGGGCAAGGAGGTGGGAACGGTATTACACGACGCCATTTCATTTTTTCACTACTAATGTGCTTTCGGTCTTCGATAAGGGGGCATCCATAAATTACGTGAGGTGAAATAGGAGGGGGGGGGGGTCCGGCGAAATCTCACCAGATCTCACCAGGGGGAGGGGGGGTCTACGGAAATCTCACGTGAGATTTTGCGAAAAATTTGGGGACAGTAGAGACAAAAAAAAAGGTCTGTAATATGCGCCAAAGTCGATTTTAGGAGGGTATTTCGTGAAAAAAGTTAGGGTGTTACCTAAAAAAAAAAGTCTACAAAAGTTTCGAGGGCGATTTCTAGGGGGGGTTCTCATGGACCAGATCTCACCAGAGGGGGGGTGGGGTCCGGCCAGATCTCACCAGGGGGGTGAGGGGGTCCAGAAATCCGGAAAAACACCTCACCTAATTTGTGGATGCCCCCTAAGAAGTCTTGTGTCTTGTAAACGTAAGTTTTGCTGAAGTGCTTTCTACGAAAATAAAATTACAGTGAAATGTTAATCGATGGTGTTGTCATTCGACTAGTTACCTATTTATTTATTTTATTTTTATTTTTTATTTTTAATGGCGTTGGCTTTGAGGCCTTACAGCCAACTCAAGTGTATTTCGAATCATCCAGCGTACTTCAGTTTCTTCATAGCTTCACAGTGTTTTATTTTCTAAGTGACTTTGGACATAAAACGATGGACATGACATACAGGTAACACATACACTAAACACCCACGCCTTCGGCCAGACTCGAACTGGCGACTTTTGGCACTTGGAGCTAACACTCTAGTCCCTATGTTACCGAGGTCGGCAAAATTGAAAGTTAAGGAACTTTAGTAACATGCTGTGTAAGAAGTAATCTGTGAGGCGGTGCTAAATTCAGTTTCCGATACCATCGTTGACCAGACCCAACCTTCCCTGGAATTGTTGTGGAGGAAGTAAATCCGTGAAACAGAATAAAAACACTATTTTTCGAGTCGTTTCACAATCGGCCTGAATGCAATGAAAGTTTTCGAAGAAGCACCAACCCGAATTGGCCGAATAGTACTTAATGAGAGCGCATTTTACCGGCCAGCCGCAGTCCAGAGCTGAGGATAGAGTCACATGGCTTCGCAGGCGCCTGTGAAGTGGTGCGGAATCAGCGCTGCAGCAACTGATTTGCTTGTGCAATGTGCTGACCACGCGGGTCACACCGCCGCATTAATTGAAGCACGGCGTGCACTTTACGAGGTACTCACAGGAGTAATGGCGGAGCACGATTTCCGGCTACTGGGTTGGCCCAGAAAACCTCCAGCAGCTGGCGTCTAATGGCTGCCTCGCACGGTCCAATGTGCAGCATCGAGTATCTGATGAAAAACTCACGAAATTAGCAGAAAATATAGCAATAACAGTAGATAAAATAGGATCGGACACAGTGGCGTAGCTAGGTCAACAAGGGCCCCGGTGCAAAAAAATTATTTTGGGCCCTCAGGCCAGATGGGTGACCTTTATTTTGCTTTGTGTTGCTGGTAGGGGCCCCCTGAGCTGAGGCTGGGGTCCCTGAGTTGTGCTTGGGGGCTCCATGAGCAGTGGTTGGGGGGCCCCCTTGTGCAGTGAGGACCTCTTAGTGAGGGGGCTCCCTGTGTCTCAGGGACCCCCTGAGCCTAGGGGTCCCGGTGCACTCACCGCCTAGCCCCATAGTAGCTACGCCCCTGATCAGACATGACAGGAACAGTAAGAGACTTCTATTTTTTGTCTGGTTTATTTACAACTGATGACCGAAGTTAGTACGTAGTCAAAATCAGACTAACACCGGCGGAAACAATTATTTTTAAAAATATGGAAGCATTTGATCTTCTTTTATTATGGTTTTGTTACGTCTAGGTCATTATGGAGCGTCCATAAACTACGTGGCATGGTTTAGGGGGGAGAGGGAGGGTTTGGCTGGAAAACTACGTTGGGCTAGGTGGGGGAAGGGAGGGGGGTAGTACGGAGCCAGGCTACGTAGCTTTTCATTCATTTTATTAGTCACAATTAAAGTAAGATACAGAACACACATCAGCGTGTGAATATTAATTTCCGTCATTCAATTATCTTCGTATGTAATTTACGGTAGTCTAACAAGAGAAAATAGTGCAAAATGTCTTCTGGGATCACTAGGGAAAGAAGCTGCGTGCCACACGGTGGAAAGGGAGTGGGAGGGGGGGGGGGTAGAGGCAAAAACCACGTCAGGCTACATGGGGGAAGGTGTAGTTCAGAGGATGCCAGGCCAAACTGGGGTTACGTACTTTATGGACGCTGCCTTAGCGCGGGAAAGGCTGGAGGCAATGTAGGAAGGAATTGGGCCATGTCCTATTTTTTAAGGAACCTGCTCGGCATTCACCTACGGTGCTTTCGGAAAACCATGGAAAATCAAAATCTGAATGACTGGACAGGAGTTTGAACATGCGCCCCCCGAATAGGAAGCCAGGGCATTACCGCTCACCCACCACGCTCGCTGTTATACTTGGGTTTTGAGGCATAGGAGACATATATATATATATATATATATATATAAAGATAAATGTATGTATGTTTGTTTGTTTGTTAGTTTGTTTGTCTTCATACAAATCCACAGTTTTCATCTGATCTCGATGAAACTATGCACACTTATCCTTTGAAACAAGGAGAAAAATACTGTCTACATTAGGTTGAAAAATTATCTGTATAAATAAAACATGTTGTCTCATAATTTCGAAATACTACTGAACGGCGATAGACAGACGCGTCGGATATGAAGGTCTTTCTATTGTTTTTCCGTGTAACGGTCATGTAGCTCAGTGGCTAAGGCGCTGGCTTACTAATGTTTGGTTCGTGGTCTCCGATTCAAATCTCCGTAGAGGCTAAGATTTTTAAAAATTGTTTTTGATAGTAAGAGTCACGCCTGGGCCGTCGGTTATTCGGATTGAATGTTAAACTGTAGATATTACAAAGTTAGGGGTGCAATGCGAGGCAAATCATAGGTAGTCTTGCAATGCTGTAGGTGTATACTTTTTTACGTTATAATGATCCCTCAGGGGTTGTTCGCAGTCAGTGTGTGTGAACCGCAGTAATATTACTGTAAATACGGAAGTAAGTCTCTGTCTTTTTGTTACGTTTTGACGACTAAATGGCTATATCGATACTGATGGAATTTGACAAGAAAATCTGTATTGAGGGCACAGGACATTTTTTCCAGTATGATTAACAGTTGTAGTCACGAAATTTTGAAACCTTATCGAATGGTAACAAAATATGTTAAAATTGATTCTCTTCAAGAGACAGGTTCGACGGTAGAATGATATAGTGATAGCTTTCCTGTCTTATTATGCCGACTCGGTGTTGTTTGGAACCAATCCTTCGTTACCAACAACTTTCTATATTCAATTCTGGCAAAAAAATTCTTAGTCCACGCGTACGAAGTCGCGGGTACGAGCTAGTATATATATATAAAATCGGTGGAGTACAAGGAGTCTGATAATTCGTCGATTCAGGAAAGTGCGGAATGAACATGTTCTGAAAACAGAAATTACAATTTCGTGTCGCCTCAAAGCTCATGTGGCAGAGTTTGATACTGGCTGCGTATTTCACCATTAAACTATCCCAGTAATCCTACAGCATAAAGGTAACTTACAGTTTATCGCAAAATCCGTAGTGTCCTAGCTTCTTCACAAAGCTTTCCCAGAGATGAAGGTCAGTCGCAAGGGTTCGTAGGTTCCCGGTAACCAAATGAGTCACCACTAGGCTTGTTTTGGAAATGATGGTTGAAAAAACTAGTTTGTTGAAAAATACCACACAAAGAAGAGGCAAGACATATTTTAAGACGTGGAGGACTGGTTATTAAAGGTAACAATCTAAGGGAAATGCTGTGGAAGGAGATGAAGAATACGTGAAATAGATGATAATGGACGCAGAACTAATTTGCCACGGTCCATGAAAGTCATTGTAATTTGGGCAAGGAAACGGCGGTGAAATTTAGATAGGAACCATCCCGCCATTCGTCTCCATTATAAAAAGGATTGAGCGAAGGTCGAACTAGTGTCCTCGATGATTCCAGGTCGAACGTTTCCGCTTACAGCTCAGGCTCGGCACTTACTTTGAAATTGGCATGCAGTATAAAGAGATTGAGAATTACATGTAACTAGTGTCTCGATTATAAAAAGAACGAGTTAAGGAAATCTCAGTTGTCTACACAACATTTTACTTCGACGTAACGAAGTCAACTTTTTTCACACTTTTCGATCTGAATCGAATCTAAAATGGAAAAAATAATGTAATCAATAAATCTGCTCATATAACATTTTCGATACGAAAGAAGGACCGATGTTTATTATTTGCATTTCATCTGGCAATATTCAGTTTCGTAAATACTCATGGTAAATCTACTAACGATAGTGCTGCTGAAAGATGACATTCCTGTTTAATGGGAGTTAATGACTTGCTGTGAATGAAAAATATAACCTTTTAACAAGTAGATGGATGTGTCAGGCAAGTTTATGCATTACCAGTAAGCTCTTCTGAAAGTTACGAGTATAATTATGAAGTGCGTTTGTTTCCTGGGAGGATGTCAGGAATGCGATTTATCTTTTGCAAATGAACAAGTACGTAATGACAAATCGTATGACGATGTTAATCTCTGCTATGAGAGAGAAGGTTAATAAAAGTGCAGCAATGGAAGTTGAAGTAAAAATGTTAACTACTTACCGCTGTTATGACAATCTTTATGGTCGCTCCTATGATAAACGTACCGGTATGGAGCTTTCTCAAGTACAGAAACTAACTCTGATGTTGGAATTCATGGATGTTATATGGTGCGTAGACTTTTTTTGACACCATTAATTACCAAACTACTAAATAAAAAAATGAGACGAACTAGCCATTATTGCAGAATCGAAAATCGTATACTTACTTACAATCTATATAAAAAGATGGATGTATGTATGGTTTTTTGTTAGTTAGTTTGTTTGTTCTTCATACAAATCCACAGTTTTCATCCGATTTCGATGAAAGTTTGCACACTTATCCTTTGAAACAAGGAGAAAAGTACTGTCTACATTTGGTTGAAAAATTTTATGTATTAATAATACATGTTGTCTTATAATTTAGAAAAATTACTGAACGGTGATAGACAGACGCGTAGGTCTCTGTACTGTCTTTCCATATAGCGGTCTGGTAGCTCAGTGTTTAAAGCGCTTGCTTACTGCTGTTTGTATCGTGGTCTCCGGTTCAAATCTCCGTGCAGACAAAGATTTTTTAAAATTGTTTTTTATCGTAAGCGTCACGCCTGGACCGTCGGTTATTCTGATTGAATGTTAAACTGTAGATATCACAAATTTAGGAGTTCAATGCGAGGCAAATCGTAGGTAGTCTTGCAATGCTGTAGGTGTACACTTTTTTACGTTATAATGATCCCTCAGGGGTTGTTCGCAGTCTGTGTGTGTGTGTGTGTGTGTGTGTTCTGCAGTAATAATACTATAAATGCGGAAGTAAGGGGGCATCCATAAATTACGTGAGGTGTATTTCCGGACCCTCCCCCTCCCACCATCTGGTGAGATTTCATGAGATCTGCCCAAACCCTCCCCCCTCAGGTGAGATCTGGTCCGTGAGAACCCCCCTCCCCCCCCCTAGAAATCGCCCTCGAAACTTCATGAGACCTTTTTTTTTAGGTCTCACCCTTCAAAATCCGGTTACACTCCCACTTTTCAACGAAATGCCACCCTAAATCGACTTTCACGCAATTTGTAGAGTTTTTTTTTTAGCTCTACAGTTCAAAATTTTTTTTTACAAAACGTCACGTGAGATTTAAGTAGACCCCCCCCTTGGTGAGATTTCGCTGGACCCCTCTCCCCCCCCCCCACTTAACCTCACGTAATTTATGGATGCCCCCTAAGTCTCTGCCTTTTTGTTACGTTTTGACGACTAAATGGCTATATCGATATTGATGGAATTTGTAGAAAAGGCACAGGACATTTTTTCCGGTACGATTAACAGTTGTAGTCACGAAATTTTGAGAAATTATCGAATGGTGACAGAAATATGTTGGAAACTGATTCTCTTGAAGAGGCAGGTTCGACGGTAGAATGATATAGTGATAGCTTTCCTGTCATATTATGCCGACCCGGTGTTGATTGGGACCAATCCTTCGTTACCAACAACTTTCTATATTCAATTCTGGCAAAGAAATTTTTAATCCACGCGTACCAAGTCGCGGGTATCAGCTAGTTATTTAATAAGCCTTTAGAAAACGCGGTTCTAAATAAAAATGCAAGTCATCGCTTCAGTTGGATGAGAGAAATGGATTTACCTGAAACACTTTTTTTTTCCCGTCATTCCGAGCGTGAAATGGCGGTTTAATTACTGCTTGTTTACTTAAGGAACAGTGTTATATTTCAAGGAAGTATTGAATAATTCCTTACAAAAAATTCAAATGACTGTTTGACAGTTGTATCGTTGAATTGAGTTGTTGATAACCATAATATCTCGCTTCCCAACAAACAATGATGGGCGACAAATTTATTGCAACTGTTCCAGAGACATTATTGTGTTTGGAATTAAATTTGTAGGCGGAATTAGTATCAATTCAATTGCTGGTAGCTTTGGAGTCAACAAGAGAAACGGTTGTGAATAATTTTCGTGTCCTCTCGTACCGCATCGGACAATCGAAATAGAAACATTAAACCGCTTTTACCTGTACAAAGTCACTTCGTCGAGCGCAAGAGAGAAAAATATATAGGTGAATTCAATGCATAGCGATTTGCGATGTAGTTATGGGGGAGATGAATGGGCACGGAGGCAAGTATTATTTTTTGTTTCTTTTTTTTTATTGGTCAGCTGCAACTACCTTCTTTTACGGAAATTTATCCGTCACTTTGCCTAAGTCAGCGAAGCTCTCTAAAGCAGTTTCTGCGTGGTTTAAACACACACACACGTACGAGTGAGTTGTGTGCGGTGCGGTGGATAACAGAGCGGTAGTTAGATCGCGTGAGAGAGTGCGAGATAGCACGCAAAGAGAAACAGGGAGTCTCCCGTGTGTCATGTTGTAGCTCGCTAGCATCCGAATAAAAAAAAAAAAGAGAGAGAGAGAGATGTTGAGGGGAGATGGATGAAATGAGTCGGCGAGCGAGCGAGAGAGAGAATAGGAGGGAAGCAGACAAGTCCGCTGGCTTGGTCTGATGAATGCAGCCGAGCCTCGCCGGCGTATTGGGCGAGGGGCCGTCAGAAAAGGGAACGGGCAGAGGGGGAGGGGAAGAAGAAGAAGAAGGGGACGAGCAGCTCGCTCGCTAGAGGTCGGCCTGCGAGTGGGGAGTGATGATTTAAAAAGAGAAGGAAACAGCCCGCAATAAAACCAAACTAAAATAACAGATTACATCCCACATTACCACGAGGTCAGGAAAAATGTGCCAAACGTTACAATGCCAATTGCTGGCGAAATCGCGCACGACAGTCTAATGAACACACCCGAGCTTCCAACAACAGTAAAAAACCAGCTACGCATATAAACTGCATTTATCCCCTCACCCGGTGTCGTTAGCGTTAGTATAAACGAGAATCGTTGCATGGAGATCTAACCTAAGTATCATAGAGTTCATTACTACGTTTGCCCCGTCGTTACCAGAGATAATATAACGAGAGCCGTAGTAACATCTTTAATTATCCCAGGGAGTGGAATTACACGATTGAGCAACTGTCGAATTAAAACTCTTTACAGTGTCTTATAACACTTTTAACTGGAAGTTATCATGTTTATAAAATTTTCTTCTCTTTCTACAAAGTAAGTAAATTCGTGTCGTCTTAATTATCGGATGTGACAGACTTTCAGAAGTATTGCTTATTTGAATCCAGCAGGACGTACTTTATTAATCCATCTTTAATTGTAACTTTCGGCTTAGTAGTTTACCCAACAACACAGAAACCTCGAAGTAATAATAATAATAAGAAGAAGAATCCTTCATAAGACGCCTCCATCCATAAAAAGTTAATGAAAAAATGTATACACGCTTGAAAGAGCAGGGGTACTGAAATCATTTTCTGGTAAACTACCAGCAATGAAACATTGTAAAAAGTGTTTGGAGTGGCTTTTCATAAATGTATAATAGTTATTCTACTGTAAATTGTTTTAAGGAAGCGCCAGGCATGTAATTCGACTCTTTTGTGTTATTCGACGTCTTTGTTACTGGTATTACTTTGTAATTTTTCCAACTACAACTACTGAAACAAACTGGTTTCTTTGAAGTATTGGTGCGAGGTTGCATAAGCTTTCTTACCTTCTCTGGAGTATTGGTGCGAGTTTGCAGAAGTTTTCCTACCTTCTCCGGTAATATTGTACGATCGTGTAATGTTCCGTCCTTTGTTCGTATCATAATCGTCCATTATGTGTGTAGCGCGTAAAAGGAAAAGTTCAAGGGTTTTTCGGAATTGTGAAGAACTCTTAAAAGTAGTGCGTACGGATTTATCACCCTACTTCCATGAAAAATCAACCTTCGTTTGGGCTTCATAAGAAACTGGCGGCAACCGCTATCACCAGTTCTGTGGGGAGGTGGCATTTAACTTTGTTGCAATGACCCAGACCATGTGTGGAACACTGCTGTATTTACATGTTGCGTCTCGAAGACGAAATTAGTTTTCCCGGTGATGTTGTTTTGATAGATAAAGGCCGCGGCGGGGCGTTATCCTTCTTTGTGTGTGGCGGACGCGCCGCCGACAGCGGTTGCTCCGTCGAGTCCGGCGCTGCGTGCGGCGGCCCCGGATTGCGCATAACGGTCGTTGGGCCCTGCTCCGCGTGGCGAGCCAGCGAGCTAGCTAGCGAGGTATGATGAAGGCTGCGCTTGCCATGTGTACGTAGCCAGCCCGTCTGGGAGCGATCCGACCGGGAAAAGTGCAGTGCCCGCCCGACATTGGTGTTTTAACAACTTCGTTGTGGTTCACTTTGCATCTGTTTGTATCGAGTAGTTGGATATTTGCGTGGTGTATAAATGGAGCCCCATGTATTTCGCAAACGGAGGTTGGTGCCTGTTAAGCTTTGCTGCTATCCGTAGAATTCTTTGTGCCTAGCACAAGTAGATGCTTCACCTTTTAAAAGCTCAATAAGTTTTTTGATGTACTTGTGTTTCAGGTGTTGTGTTGTGTGTTCGTAAATGTAAACACGCGATTGTTTGTTTATAGTGTGTTGTTTGCCAATGTTTATTGCGCGATACAGGGCCTGTTGTCGTGGGCAACTAGCAGTTGTTTACGTATTTGTTGGGCAATATTCGGTGAAAATAAATTTGTAAATAAAGCGGGATTCTCTCGCCGAAACAGAGTGGATTTTGAGAGTGGTGAAGAAAAGTTGTTCGCCAAAAAATTAAAGCAGCTGTGCTGTCAAATGTTAAAGTGAATATTTTATATAAATGTGAGTGTGGTAAAACTGAAAGGATAAAAGGAATTTGTGCTGTTTCAACGGATGTCAGGAAGAAGACCATAGGAGATGGAATTCTAGAGGACGCCTAGAATTTTCAGCGTTCACGCAGCAGTGCTGACAGGAATAGCAGAGCCCCACCTTCCAGATTTTTACGAGAGCACCAGAGGGTACGTTTGTCATAATCTTACAGCGACTGCATGTATCGCCCGCCCGGCCGTTCGCTCTTCGATCCGGGAACCGGGAGGCCATTTTGTTTGTTTCGTCCCGGGCACAATTCTTCACTATCTCTGTCCCTGTTATTGATAAAAAGACTCACTGTTTGGATACTTACTTCTTTCCGTCTATTAGACTAACTAATGATTGAGAAACTGTGTGTGGACTGACTACTAGTTAGTAATCTGCCTGTTCGTTTATGGCTCCTTTGTGTGTGTTTGGAATTTTATAATATTTAGAGTTGAAGAATTTTTCCGTTACCAAAGTAACATTGAAATTTTAAGTCAGTACAAGTGTCTTAACCTATAAATTTCTTTCTGTAATTAACAGTCAAACGTTTGTGGGATTCTAATTCGATTCTTTTAATCTTTCTTTGTTCTCTCCCGTATAATTATTTTCAATGCTTTCGTCTTATGGTGATTCATAACCGTAGCATTTACTTGTTGATTACTTCTGGTGTTGATTGGGGGAGGATTTATATTGCTGACATAACCTTGTAGCGTTATGTAATTATATCATTATACATGAACAATACGTATTGAATGTATACGACTAAAATTGTTAAGAAATTGTGATCTGTCTTCGATTGGTTGAGAGACACTATCGGAGAGTAAATGAAGTGACGTGTTTTGTCGAACTAGTAAAACGTAAATGTATTTCGAATATTTAAACTGGAGTATGTCATTATTTTGAAAAACATGGAATAGTTTGGACACTACTGATATTAAATCTAAGCACTAGTGATATTAAATCTAAACAATCAAATTGCTCCAGTTTTTATTCCGTCAGGAATATTTCTTTACACTGTACGACAGATGTTCTCCTTAAAGCTTTCAAGATTAAGGAAGAGTGGTGCTATACTTCCTTTGTATTGCTCTCAACAGTGTTGTCAAGGCAACAATAAGTTGGTACCGTCATATGAACTGAGCAAAGTAAAGGGCGCGAATTTATTTTTAATGCCTTGCACGTAGCAGTCGTAAGTTTCAACAATTCGATCTCGTTGAAAAGAAGAAACATGGGTAACATTGAATAATAATCTCGCCATACGATCATTTACCAAGGGCTATTTACATATAGTTATTACGAACCTATTGAATCGGTGCTGACTTATTTTCCGTATCCATTTCTCTTACTAATTCTCTCATTTGACTAGTATTATGCCTAGCAAATTCCTTTAGCCTAACCTTGCCACCCTGGACTCTTTTAAGTATCTGAATTATAACCAGTGATGTTTTGATCCATAAATTTTTCTTACTTCCTTTTGCCTATTTGAAGCGTTCCTGCTATGAAGCGACAAATTCCAACGCAGTTATATTTTTCAGTTCCACTATAACATCTTAGACAAGAAACTGAAAGAGAATTATGCTGTGAAAACTGTTGCTTCTCAATTGAATCTTGCTCAGACAGTGTTTGGTAAAAGATACCAGTTACTGTCTAGATCATCTGTAAAATGACTTCAAGGTATAACTGATCCCTAGAGAAAACTTTTTGATGGCATATGTGTACAACTTGTCGTAGCAATTTTAACGATGTTATGCCAGTTTTGTGCACTATTCACAAACTAGTGAAGGGAACTATAATATGTGACAAATTGCCTGTTAATTTGGAATCAAACAAACGTTGGAATATTTTTTTTACTTCGCCAGAAGATGATGATACTCTTGCAGTCATGTTTCATGCGCTGCTTCTAATGGTGATACCTTTGCTGCTGTTCTCAGGCATACTCGATTATATACACATATAAACCATATATCAAGAGAGAACAATTGATCGAGTGTGGTGTGTGAGCGGTAACGCTGGCATTAGGGAGGACGCTGGTTCAAATCCTCGTCCGGCCATCCAGTTTTCGGTTTTTCCATGGTTTCGTGAAATCGCTCCATGCGAATGCGGAAATGCTCCTTGAGAAGACCATGGCCAAATTCCTTCCCATTTGTTGTCCTTCCCCCCTCTCCCTGCTCTATCGGCCATCCAGTTTTCGGTTTTTCCATGGTTTCGTGAAATCGCTCCATGCGAATGCGGAAATGCTCCTTGAGAAGACCATGGCCAAATTCCTTCCCATTTGTTGTCCTTCCCCCCTCTCCCTGCTCTAATAACCACGACGTTGACGAGCTGGAAAGCCCGAAGAAACGAGAACCGTCTTGGCATAAATGACGCTAATCGCAGCTCTTGTAGAATAGAAGAACCAGTCGCGGTGTTTCTCAGTGGGTTTAGTTTCGGCCTAGCCAGCCGCGTTTGAATATACGAAATGGATTGCCGGAGTTGCAGAGCCGCATCCAAGTTTTGAGTGACGCGCTCGCTGATAAACGTGCGCAGGCTGTGTGTACTGCGGGGAAGGCGGACACTAATCTGGTCTGAGGCGTAATCCCCCCCAGGCTCGGGGATCCCTCCCCACATCCCCGCCGGCCATCTGGCGCACGCTGGCTCAAAACAGGATTCCGCTATGACACCGATAGCAAATGGCTTTACACATACATCCACTAACAATCACCGTCCCCCATCCCTCTTCTAGATCACTGGGCACTGGAACATAAACAAAAATATATGAAGTTTCTGCAGGCCTCTAGCGAAGCTTGCTTTGTGTGAAGGACGTCGTGTGGCACAGATTCTATATTCAGGCCACGTTTACACGATGTGAGTTGACTGGAAAGACAGTTAGGTAGGAGAATGAACTAGTATGCTAGTAATAATTTGAAGACAGTCCACAGTAGTCTCATCCTACATTGTGATTTTGAAATTAAGCCCATCTTACATGAAAGCACCGGCTCTAACGTTGAATTATATGAATAATAATAAAATAAAACGTTTAAAATCGGTAGAACAGATTGGATGTAAAAAAGAAACGCTTTATGTGCCTCAGCAACTTCTTTTTTTATTGAAGTTGCAGTTATATAAATCATTCAAGACTAGCTGTATCTCAATTTCAAGAGCTGCTGTCAAATATTTCTGTCGATATATAAATAACGTCTTAACTTTATGAGACAAATTTTAACACCACTTCTGGATTATTTAGTAAATACACCATTTTTTTAAATAACACAATCTCTAAAATGTTTGTTCTTAAATTTCTACAGAATCTCTTCATTTTCATATAAATTTTTTTTTTTTTTTTTAATGTTTCGGCTTCAGTTTACTTACTCAACTTTTAGCTGACGCCATCCAAAATTACGATGTCGAGGGTGGTTCTAGATACTTTTTTGGGGAGGCTTGAGCCCCCTCCCCCCCCCCCCCCCAGAATCCGCCCCTGCCCAAGCCACTATACTTGTTCCATTCTACTAGCATCGCATAAACGCGGCTGAAACTACAAGTTCTGGATCCAACTGGCTATCCTACACTGGCTTAACTGAGATCCAACCAACCCTCGTGTTGTAGACTAAACATTATACCATGGTCCAGCGTTTGGGTGGGGAATTTCTATTCCAGGTGGAGATGGCTGAAAATTGTGTTGCTGACTGGTAACGGTCGCGGAAGAAATTTTACTCATTGCGACTTGGTAACAAGGGAGGAAAAATGGAGGTACATGACACCAGACATTGTGCTGAACTAGGGGTTAAGTCCCAAACCACTGAACAGTGCATATGCAGTGCCCTGTTGATGGTGAATCATACATCGGATGGGGACAGCGGCTCCGGTGGTGTATTTAGGAAGAGTACGCCTGAATGACCCGTTACGACGTTTCACCCTGTTTCATCCAAAAACACATACAATAAACAACCATCCAGACGTACAGCATGTACACTGGGGAAGACGGGCGGAAACCACATCAGTCAAATTTCTCAGGGAAGTTGCTACGAATTGATAACACCATTACGTTAACCATCTACAAGTGGACACCTTAAAAGTCCAGACGATAGAGCTAATCGATGGAAGGAATACATTGAGAAACTGTACGATGGGGACGACTTGAACAATAGCGTGATGAAAAAGTAAGGCGATGTCAACATTGATGACTTAGGATATCCTGTTTTTAGAACAGAATTTAATAAAGCTCTGAATGACTTTAAAGCAAATAAGGCAGTTGGAATTGATGAGAGATCCTTGCAGAATTTCTTAAATCCCTAGGACAAGAAGGAATCGAAAGATTGTTCAAACTGATATCAAAAAGTTATGAAAAAGGAGAAATTCCAACTGATTTTCATCTAATTTATTCAGCATAATAGTTCTTTATTTCTCTCTGCAGTTCTAATGACCAAGACGTCGTTGTCTTTTGACATATTTACAAAGAAGCAGCTCAGCAGAGCTCAAATCCGCTTTTCCATGTTGCATTTGTCACCTTCAAATACGACAGATGGGATCACTAGGCGCTATAAAACTGCACATTCCTCAAAAATAAATTTGTACCATAGGTCTAATCCTACCGGGTTGGGGAACCTCAAACTAACTTGGAATTCGAACCACAGAAGCGCTCATACGTACTTCACATTACACAGTAAGCTGTGTCACAGGTGAAAGCCGAGTCCGGGATTAGAACTGGGGTCCTTTAGATCTCATCCACCGAGGCACATTCAATCCCACACTTTTTGTAAAAAAATATAAAAAAAAACTTTTTTTTGCCATTTCGTTCATCTTTATGGTTCACGACGCTATTATCAGGGAAAATGGATTTCATCCACTGGCTGCAGCAATCGTACATTAGACAAAGGATCTCCCAACTATGGCCATTGTCCTAGCTGCTATTTACTCGTACCTTTCTCAGTATTTCCTGTTAAGTCAATCTGATGCAACTGTGAGTAAACAGCCGGAGGAGGAAAACATTCCAGGCGAGCTAATGGCTGATTGATGTCCGTGGTGATGGGCTGGTTGGTACACGAAAGAAGCTATTAGGAAAAGGATGGCTCTATTGACCCTTTTCTTGGTCTCAGAACACGTTATTAACTAGAAAACAAGAACGGAAGATTGATTATTGTTATGTTTAAATACACGTGTTCCATTTTGGGGGTGAATGTTTTCTGCTGCGACTTTAAATTGAATCTTAAGCCACAAAGTTTCGACAGGTTATGTCATTTGTCTGAATCAGGTTAATAACTGGAATGTCGGTCGGAACAAATACTTTTATTGTGGCCACCTCAAGTCAGGTATTTGTGTTTATTATCATCATTCTAGTCATTCATACAATGTTGTCGCTTCTTAGATTTATGAGTAGTTTAGCAGTCTTCAGCAGGCAGAACGGTCGTGGACGATTCTATGCCAGTTAACTCCAACGACCAAAACCGGTCTTGTCCCTTTCCTCTGATTTGTGTATGTATGAAGGCGGCGCTGACATTAACGACTTAAGAGATCATGTTTTGAGCACAGAATTTGATCGAGCTATGAATGACTTGAAATCAGATAAGGCAGGTGGAATTGATAAGGTTCCTGGAAAACTTCTGAAATCCCTAGGAGAAGATGGAATACAAAGATTATTCAAACTGATATAAAAAAGTTATGAAACAGGCGAGATTCCAACTGATTTTAATAAAAGTATCACCTTCACACTTCAGAAGAAAGCTCAAGCTGACAAAATGTGTGAATTATTGCACTATAAATCTAACATCACATGCTAATCAATATACAGAACAATGGAAAGGCAGCAAAAGTGATAATAGGTGAAGATCAGTTGGAAAAACCTAGGTACAAGAGAAGGGATTCTGGCTTTAAGATTAATTCTTGAAGGGCGGATCAAGATAAACAAAGATACATTTATGGCTTTCGTTGAATTAGAAAAAGCTTTCAATAATATTAGATGGGATAAGATGTTCAAAATTTTAAAGAAGTCAGGTCAAAAAACCGAGACAAAAGAATATAATGTATATAAGAAGTAGGTGGCTATAGTGAAAG
Organism: Vandiemenella viatica; assembly: GCA_031002005.1. Taxonomy (NCBI): domain Eukaryota; kingdom Metazoa; phylum Arthropoda; class Insecta; order Orthoptera; family Morabidae; genus Vandiemenella; species Vandiemenella viatica. The sequence goes on from JARYHS010011408.1 coordinate 117,320,611, forward strand.
TAGAGAATCACTAGGGACATGCATCAGTTAAAAAGGGTGTAAAGCAAGGTTGTAGTGTATCCCCATGAATATTCAACTTGTATGTAGAGGAAGCATTAAAGAAAGTAAAAGAAATTTTTTATTGTCAAGCAGAAAAAAATCAGTATGCTACATTTTCCTGATTACATTATTTATTCTCTTAGCGGTACAAGCTGAGGATACTGAGAAGTTACTGAATGTCATGAACAAAATACTGAAGGAAATTTTTGAACTAAATATAAACACAAGCAAGACAAAACTGATGAAATGTAGCAGAAATTATACCAATAACAGTAGATTAAATATAAAAATAGGATCAGATGCGATAGTCACAGAGGGTGCCCTTGTAAAACTTGATGAGAATGACGAAGCTTGTTGTCGAAACATTGATTTTTTTGTTTTGTTTTGTGTGTATTGCTAATTCTTGAGTCTGGCATTCGGGAAGAGTAAATTCAAATTCCCGTCCGGCCATCCAGATTTAGGTTTTCCATGATTTCCCGAAATTACTTCAGGAAAATGCCGGTCGGCATGGTCCCTTCAAAAGGTTCTGGCCGAATTTCTTCCCTTTCCATGCCCCCGATCCTTTGTAGCCTCTAATGACCTTGCCACAAAGAAAAAAAGAAATCACTAAGTGTTCAATCCGATTGAACACCCATGAAGATTACGTTTCAGTCCCGTTCACCCTTATGGATATTGTCTGTAATTGACAAGAATTGCCCATTTATCAGGAGACATGTCTTACACATTAGGAAACAAACATATCTGTTATTTTTCGAAACTTAAAAAAAACTTTTAACCATCTATAAAGTTGTTGGAATTGTATGAGTTTACCAGATTTTAAAAGCTACAATTAGCTATTGATCTGCTTATTGCAGAGGCATCTCCAACCATTAGCCTTCTGCATTGAGTTCCATATGTCATTCCTCCTGGAAATTCAGACTTTCTTGACTGAATCAAGGCTTCTAGCACTGTTCTCCGCGGTCTTTTCCTTTCATGTCTTTTCTCTACATCCTTCATGTCCTCCTCGCTGCGCATTATGTGACCAGACTATCGTAGTATTTGTCTTTTTACTGTAGCGAACATATTAAAACATTTTTCCAACTGTCTTAGCTTTCTATTATTCCTACTTCTCCATACATAGATCTCTTAAATTTTGTCTCAAAATTCCTTTTCTTAAATACCGTGAATTAATTTATTACGTTTAGGGAAGTCCGTAACTCAACAATATGGAGTACTTACTATCTGCTGTGTATGTCCAAAGTTTTTACAAAAGTTTTGACTTAACCATTTTCCCTATAAACCTACATCTCTAATTATATACTGGTCAGAATGTGCTCTTTTGAAAAGTTCCTCTATAGCAAAATGCGATTATTGTTATAAGTATGGATATTAAGATGATACATAGGTATTTGGCCTTCTCATATGACTAGCATCACTAAACTGTAGGTATATGAAGATGGTAGTGGAACCGAGCTTGGTGGGTGAGCGGTTAACGCTCTGGCTTGACATTCGGGATGACGTGGGTTCGAATCCCCATCCGGGCATACAGATTTAGGTTTCCTATGGTTTCCCCAAATCACTCCAGGCGAATGCCGGGATGCTTCCTACAAAAGGCCATGGCCTAATTCCTTCCTGTTCCTTGTCCCCCATCTCCTCCCGCCTCTAATGACCTCGACGTCTACGAGGCATAAAGCCAAAAAAAAAGATGGCAATGGAGATTTTTCTCTTAATTCAAAATTAACACTGATACAAATAGAGTGACGCGTATTTTTGTTGTTTTCCAAATTTCCTGTCTTGCTGCGCTATTGATTGGGGACACAGTCTACAAGCGTATGAAAAGGAAAGGAGGGAATGCTCTGGCAACTTAACTTTCACATCCACCGAGCGCGCGCCGCGCAGTTGATTTAGTGCCGCCTCGGTTAAATGGCACTGATTCACCGAACTCTGCGGATGTTTATAGACCTCGATGTAGCAGCCATGACACCCGGCCGGCGCCGTAAATTTGTGGATTCGGCAAAATACTCACATACTACGACTGTTCTGGTGTTACTCAGATCGCTGGATTACTGATATCTGCAGGTTTATGTCAAATAGGTTTATAAGGCATTTTATTCCATGCTGCAAGTCTTTTTCTTTGTAGGACCGTTTAGAAGGAAATAAAAGCTTTCTTGGCAGTGAATGATCACGCTTAGGAATATTCCACACCAATAAGTCGCTGATTTCAGCTGTTTTTTCGTGTAATCTGTTGGCAACTTATTAAAAGTTGTTCAGCCAACTGAATGCTTTTTTTCTACAAAGCATTTAAAGCTTCAATCTTACATTTAGGACTTTCTACACATCCAAATGTATTGACCATACAAATACGACTTTTAATTTTTTCCGTGTTGTCCTTCAGTTAATTATGATCTGCTTTTATAGCACGAAGAAAACAGGCTAAGAAACGTTTTTTATTGCGTTAAAACACACATGAGCACTGATAAGCAGTTTTTTCTACTTTCAGCAACAAAATTATTTATTTTCAATCTACATTAATGAGGAAATTAGTTGATTTTCTGCCCGCGTTTACAGATCCGGTTTAAAAGGAAATCATTTATGGATTTATAAAAGAATTGAGTGGGTGAGCGGTTAACGCTCTGGCCTCGCTTTCGGGAGGATACCGGTTCGAATCCCCGTCTGGGCATCCAGATTTGAGTTTTCCATGGTTTCCCAAAATCACTCCAGCGAATGCCAGGACGCTTCCTTCAAAAGGCCATGGCCGAATTCCTTCCAGTTCCTAGTCCCCAGTCCCATGCCTCCACTAATGACCTCGACATCGACGAGGCATAAAGCGTTCAAAAATTCTTGGTCCGGTCATGAATTCAAATGCCGACAAGGTGAGGAGTTTTTAAGACTTGTGTTAGATCATATGAGCTACGCCACGGATTCTGCGTTAAACCATGCGTTCCGGAGGAAAGAAAGTGGCCGTCCTACATCTGACACAACTGCTTAGTACGCCTCCTTCTGGAGGATCCAACCAAGAATCGGGTTGTGAACTAGGTTGGTTATTTTCCACTGTCAGCGACAAAGTTCTTGATATCTGGGTGTTGTGGATCACAAGGAAATCATTTCTGAAGTTTTATAAAAGATTTAACAGTTTTCAAAGCAGTCATGATGTTACCAAATGCTTCGCGAGATTTACGTCTGCAAGTATGATGCACTCCTTTCTCTTCCGCCGTTTCGACCGTGGTCTCAGATCTTCTTCAGGGGTCAATCTTAGTCGGTTGTTGGTTAGTAATCGATAGATAGTCTCTCCACTATAAAGGCGGAAACGGCGTGCGTGATGAATATCAGTTTATAGAAGACTTAGGGCATAACAAACCGACACCACACTTCAGCGAGTTGTACCAAAGGCTTTGCATGCTTATATTACAGAGCCATCTGCTGAATCGTTGCTGGAGCACAGAATTTCGTGGCCATTTAGCATGACCGTCATCTTTGATAAAGATTGCTCGATTATGCTAAGTACTATGAATGAATTGAAGTACTGCCAGTATTTTAATTAACATGAATCATCTTTTTTCAGTCATAGAGGTCACTGGTCGAACACACTGTCATATACTTTTCGGTTATATGGAAATATCTGAGCTCTGGGTGGTACAGCGAAGACAAATCTACATAATCAGTTTTATATAGCTACATTTACCACCTTAAAATCGATCCCGGTTGGTGAGCGTTAACGCTCTGGCCTCCCATTAGGAAGGACGCGGATTCGAATACCGGTCCAGCTATTCAGAATTAGGTTTTCCATGGTTTCCCGAAATTACTCCAAGTGATTGCCGTGATGGTTCCTTCTGAAGGTCATGGCCGCATTCCGTCCCGCTCCTTGCCCTCTTATCCTCTCCCGCCTCTAATAACATCGATGTCGACGAAGCGTAAAGCTGGAAAATACCGATCTTTTTTTTTATTTGCAGTAAGATTCTTTGTTCTTTTTCTCGAATGGTATTGCCTAAACGAATTATGAAGTTGATTACAAAAAGCAGTTTTGTTCATTGCACTAACACGAAAAGTTAAAGCCCTGTTGTAATTATTTTATTTCTTGAACGGGAATCCAGGCGCCATGTGTGTTTCGTTTCCATTACCCGTAACTATTGTGTGTGTATCCAGTGTTAGTCGTGAAACCTTTGTCTGCGATCGCATACAATCAATGCGGGCTTTGTGAAGAGGACGATTGTGCCAACGCGCATTTTGTCCTGTGTGTCCATTGTGACAATGTCAGGCTCTTGAGAACAGCAAATGTGTCATGTTTTGCTGAGACTCCGAAATTGGGTCTTGGCGTTGGAGATATCACTTGTGAAGCCTGCTTCATAACTATCGCTTTGCAGTTTCGAAATAAATTTATGCCTCTTTTCGTAACTTAGTGACAATAAGCATCATTTTATCCACCAGTTCTATCCTTGGAATAGGGGAACAGATAATTATAGAGAGAAAAGCTAAAAGAAAGAAAAATGATGCAATGAACTTCGCAAATATGTCGCGCGATAGAACTCACAGCGCGTGGTCTTTCATTCCACCTTCGCAGCTTAAGAAGATAGGCAGAGCCATCAAGACGGTGGCATGCCTTTCAAGGTTTCACCGTTCGCTCTGGTCTCGCATTCGGGGGAACGCGGGTTCGAATTACCGCCTGGCCATCGAGATTTCGGTTTTCCAAGGTTTCCACAAATCACTCCAGGCGAATGTCGGGATGATTCCTTCAAAGGGCCATGACCGAATTCCTTCCCCTTCCTTGACCCCATTGCTTTCCTGCCTTTAATAACCTCACTAAGGCTTTTTTTTTTTTAAAAAAAAAAAAAAAAGCTGCTCTACAAGTGTACGTCATTACTTGGGAGACACTGTTGTCAGCAATATCGTACGTTTCTGGAGGGAAAAAAAAAAAGATATTTTCGAGCCTCGTTATTTCGAAGACGGTGAGAAAGATCATTGGTTTACTATTCACATCGATCGAAAGTGAGGTAGCATGCTGGTGTGTTGTGGAAATTGATGGCGTTATACTTCTCCTTTCTCCGTCTCGAAAGGGCTACTTTAAGATTTTGTTTGTCGTGAAAATGCTTCCAGAAAAAAGTAAAAAAGTGTGGATACCAAAGTCCAGTTTAGCGTAGGCTGCAGTTAGACTTGATGCTATCATTGCTTCGTAATCCTAAGTCGGTCGGAAATAATACAGGGCTGGATGAAATTAAATCATTTACTATATTTAGATGTAGCCACTGTTCAAAATGTGATCTGGACACGAAAAACATCCGAAAGTAGATCTTTTTGTGACATTCCATGCAGTTTTTGTATCTTACTAGGCGTAAAGCCATACTTTAAACAAATGTGCATTAGTACTAGCTTTCACTAAGGAAATGGTGTTGGCATCGGTCTGTGAGTGGTATAAGTTGTGTATATTAGTTGTTATTAAAAAAAAAGAATCGTGGTTTTTTAAACGAAATTTCGGGGGCATCTCGGTGCTGTTCGTGGCAGTTACTGAAAATTGTATTCCAGTCCGAGGTATGGACCTGTACTCTTTATCTCCCGGCTCAAGGTCTGGCTATGCCTATGCATCTCAAATATTTGACTGATTGAGCAGTGTCCACGTTGAAGTTTAAAGTCAAGGTCGAATGTTGTCCTAATAGAAAAGAATTTCTTCAGCAGCGCTGCCAGTCGATCGTCAGCCGTTTTTTACTCGTGGGAAAGCTTTTTTCTCTTTTAGCCTCGCCCGAGAGTCTCTGCGTCACTGTTCTTAGAGGGCTTCGCAAAAACTTTCTCTGGAACGTAGCTTCTAGCTGACTCGCGAAATGTTGACCCCTATATGGCTGGGAGTGTAGTGATAGCTACTCCGGGAACCGTTATAGCGAAACGTGTAGCAATAAACAGCTTTGTTCTCGTAATAGTCTTGGCATATTCTCTCCTGTTTGTCGCAGATTTAGAGATTCTGTCTTTTAATAATATGCAGGTCGACGATTCTCTACATCCGAAAATATACTATATAATTTCCTAAGCTCATTCACTCACCTCGATAGCTATTGGCTGGAGAACGGTATCACATGTCAGCCTTCGCTCGCAAATTAACAGCCACCAGAGACATCATTAGAAGATATTCGAGTGTACGTCTACAATTTAACAGCTAAGCAACTGCTACCAAATTAATTGCCATAATACATTCATTAAGTTTGCTTTTCGTAGCATTTCATAGTTAAAAAAAATATCTATAAATTTTACTGTTGAAAAAAAGTGGAACTGTTTTTCAGTAACATGTTGCTAATGAAATCAACATAAGAAACTTAAACTAAATTACTCATGGTCTTTGCTATATTCACGAATGCCAATTATCATTCCGGCCTAGGCTAAATTTCAATTTAATTAAAACTTTCGCTAATGTTGTTGCTTGACCAGAGTTTATATATCTCGATTTTTTTTTTTTTTTTATACTTTATTAGGTTGTTTAAAGAGGGCTCAGACAAAATATGTTACCAAATCGAGTATTCTGACGATTGATTTCTTCGGAGTTGCTTAACTGTTTAATAATTTGGAATCTGCATTATATTCTCTGGCCGGGACCAAAGACTACATTATGGAAGCCCAACCTCAATAAAAAACAATGTGATGCTTTCAAAGCAAACAGGATTTCTTCAAAAGAGTGATCTTTAAGGGTCAAATACAAATCACGTTTGTAACTCAGCAAGTTCGAGTCTACGGTCTTTGAAACAATTATACGATTGCGCTATCGTCCCTGTCCGTGTTTAATACCTACCGCTATTAATGCTTCCGAGTTCTTCAAGCTCAAGAGTTTTTATTCACCCTAAGGGTGAAACACAGGTCAAGTTCATATTTGGTCAGATCAGGTCAACCTTTGACCCTAAAAACTGGAACTATTCTACACCCGTGACGATACGCAAAAAACGATCACGGGCTTACACTAGTACTACATAATTTTGTACGAAAAAGCTTAGAATCTGTAGAACAGTGTGGTGTTGGGTTGGACTTCCAAGGTATTTAGATTCGTACATCCCAGCTTTATGATGTAATCGGAAGGAGTGATTTCAGGAAATCATTCGGATAGCCGAATCAAGTTATGGGCATGAGATATATTTTTTTGCTTAGGGCTATACAGTTTTTCAAATCGAAGTGATTACAGCTAGTTTAGAATGTGGGAGCAAGGAACGACAAAGGATTCGACCGTGGCGTTTTAAGGAACCATTCCGGTATTCGTCTGCAGTGATTTCGGGAAGCTATGAAAAACAGAAATCTGAATGGGCATACGGAGATTTGAGATTTTCGGAATACTAGCAGATCAATTAAGTTTTCCAGTATGGAAACTAAAACTTTCGTAACTAAAAGTTAGGTTCAAATCCCCGTCCGGCCATCCAGATTTCAATTTTACATGGTTTCCGAAATCATTCCGGGCGAATGCAGATATCCTTCCTTGATAAGACCATGGACGAATTCCTTCCCGTTCATTGTCCACATATCCTGTCGGCTGTAACGACCTGAACGACAAGATGTAAGTACGAAGCAAAAGATAAAAGTTGGAACCGACTGCAATACCTTGTAAGACTTGAGTTTGCAGTTAAAATACAAATGAGTGTTATTGTTACTGTGCGTGTTCTATCTGTAAAGAAGCAGTTACTGATGACAACACACCAGTATATCAGCAGTCTTGGTTCCAACACATAGGAAAAGTCGGTTAATTAAGCATGGGGAGTGCCTAGCATTCAGAAAGACGTACGTTCCATCTGATTTCGATTTCCCACAGAGTTCCGAAATCACTTCAGACGCATGCTGGGATTACGGATGGCGATTCTTTGCAAAAAAAAACATCGATTCGAATCGAAATTTGATAAATCGATTAACAAAAAGTCGACGTCCAAATGATCGATTTTCTAAAAATCGATCTTTTTCGATTTAGTTTTCGCGTTCGTATTTTCAATATAATTCCAATGATGGAAAACAAAAAGGACACCATAATAATCGATCTTTTATCATTTTTAAACTAATTAAAGTTTTTTTACAACTAAATCAAAGTATCAGATACACAATAAGACATTTATTTCACAAATTTGTTGGTGACATAAAACAGTTTTTAAATGATATAGTTTTCAGTTCCCAGTGCTTAATGACTAAGGTTTTCAGGAACAACAGCAGTCTGTGCAGTCTACTAGGATCCAAGCGGTTCCGCTCATCACTTGCGATGTTGCCGGCAATTAAAAAAAGGCGCTCGCAAGGTACTGATGATGCCACTATACAGATATACTTCTTGGCTGTTGAGTAAACGTGATGATAAATTGATTATTTTTTGTTCTTGCCAGTAAATTATAAGATCATACTTCGTTTAAACCCTGACTTTCATGTGCAAGTGCATTACGTGTAGAAAGTGTTTTTTCACGGGTGAAATATCGCTTCACTGGATCGATTCAGCTCTATAGATCGATTTAAAAATGGATTTTTTTGTCCAAAAGATCGATTCTTCGATTAATAGATCTCAGATCGCCATTCATAGCTGAGATAGTTCATTCAAAAGGACATGGCCAAATTTCTTCCGGTCCCTTGTTTCCAGTCCTTTTCCGGCTTTATGACCTCATCATCGAGAAGTCTTGAAGCCCTAAGTAAATGGATAAATTAATTAATCTGCAAAGGGTTATTCAGATTAAGGTAGGATTCTTTAGGTCGAATGCTGAGTGGTACAGAAGATGGTTTTCGGAAGTGAATTGACACGTTATTCTCGATACAGCCCTTGAAGATTCAATTCCCGCTCTGAAGGTGACTGCGGCATTAGCCTTATTTGATTCGTTCCAGTTTGACGATTACAGCCGAGAGCGTGGTTGAAACGAGAGACAGATATCAAAGGAGGGGGCCACCGATCAATCTCCGCTGTAATTGAAGCCACGTGCGTCGGCGTGGTGTTGAGTTGCAAGGTCGTGTTCACTCCAAGCGGTTGTCTTTTTGTGGCGCTCTCTTATTGGGAAGGGGGCCGGTAACGCCAGTTTTGTCTCCTTTGCTGCTTTTTTACCAAACTTATTTTTTATACTGAGCGTGGTGGGTGAGCTGTAAACATTGTGGCTTCCAATTCGGAAGGACACTGGTTCAAATCCCCCATTCAGATTTGGGTTTTCCAAGGTTTCCCCAAGACACTCCAGGCGAATACCGAGATAGTTCCTTTAAAAGGCCATGGCCGAATTCCTTCTCGTTCGGTGGCCTCAGTCTTTTTCCAGATATAATGACCTCGATGTCACGAGGCTCACAGTCATAAAAAAAGAAAAAAATGTTTGTGCTTAGCTACTAATTTGAAGGTCAGCACCCAAATTTATGTTTAACAAACCGGGCTATTCCGGTTTTTCATGTTTTGCCGATAAATGCGGATGGCTTCTTAATGCAGGAGACGACAAGTTTTCTTCCCGTTCCATTAAATTTGAGCTTGAGATCCAGTAATTGCGAGGCTCCAGTGTAACTGTTAAAATGTTAACGCATTCATGGACGGAGTCCCGTGTAGACACGTTTCTCACCATCCCTGTTCCCACGGGTTGTCCGGATGCGGGAAAGCGGTTTCAGCAAGTTGGCACAGACGCTGCTTCGCTTGGCTTCCGCTAGGGATCTTGCTCAATCTTCGTTTCGTGTAACTATGCTCGTACTGCGTAAACAGTGGAGAAGGTACACGCGTGAACAGACCAGTCTGGTCGCTCAATGGTTAAGGCGCTTATGTACGAAATACAAAGTTGCGGGCTCAAATCCAGGTAGGGCTATGAGTTTGTAAGAGCTTTGTTAGATTATATGAGATGCTCAGAGGAGCTTTTTGGTTCGGATTCCACGTTAAACTGTAATTCTAGCTTCAAAAAAAGGCAAAACACGATTCAGTTTTTTACTTGTGAGGACTAACAGTAGAGAAGGAAAAACTCTGCACAGATAGCAACAACTTTTAGCTTGATGATTACATGGAGGAAAGAAATATATGGAGACGACGCAAGGGACCTTCACCACGCATTAAAGTGACGCCGGGGGGAGAGGAGTGGGGAGGCGTGGCCGCCATATTACCTATCCATACACACACGGGGAATATGAGCAAAAACTTCAAAGGGACTCTAGGATAAACGTGACGCCGCAATCTGGTGATGGATTATTATGTAAATCGATGAGACAAATTAATAATAAATTTTTTTGATATTCTGCTTAGTTTTCGAGATATTCTGTCTCAAATGTGAGATGTTTTTGTTTGAAATTCAGAAGAAAGAATTAGTCAAAGTCAAATTTGATGATGGATTCTTATTTAAAAAGACGAGACAAATAAAAAATAAAGAATAAAAATTTTCGATTTCATGCCTAGTTCTCGAGAAATACTGTCTCAAAAGTGAGTTGAAATGCAGAATAAAAATTTCACAAAGGTAATATTTGATAATGGATTCTTATGTAACACGACGAAAAATATCGAAAATAAAGAATAAAATTTTTTCGATATCTTTCTTAGTTTTCGGGATATACTGTCTCCAAATAGCAATTGTATGGATAGGTAATACCGCCGCCGCGCATGCGCATTGCGCAGTATTAGCTGAGAGTTTAGAGGCGGCGTCACAGAATAAACGATATTTCCTCTCCATATATTTCTTTCCTCCATGGATGATTACAGAGGGTGTTAAGACCCGCCAGTGTGGGAGGTACAAGGGGGCCGGGCACGTTCTCGGGCACCCGCATACCGTCTACCCTGACTGCGATTTTTAGGCGGTTTTCCGCAGTCATCGGGCAAATGCTGGGGCGGTACCCAGTCTCCGGCTAATGCACTACACATTTCACAAACAAGAAATACTCTCATCACACTCAGAACACAGTTTACATGTTCCGCAGACAGATGGCACTTCCCCTATTAGGGAGCGTCCATAAACTACGTGACTCCATTTTGGTCTCCTGTGAACCCTCTCCCCTTACCCCCACGTAGCCTGACGTCTTTTGCCTCTATACCCCCTTCCCCCAACGCGTAACTTGTAGCTTCCCCCCCCCCCCCCAATTGATTCCAGAAGAAATTTGTACTATTTTCTCTTTTCAGACTATCGTAAATAACATACGGGGATAATTAAAAGACGGAAATAAATATTCACGTTCTGTTGTGTGTTCTGTACCTCATTTTAACTGTGACAAATAATATGAACGATAAAGCTACGAGGCCTGGCTCGTAAAACATCTCTTCCCCCTGCCTCACGTAACCCAGCGTAGCTTTCGAGCCAATCCCCCCCCCCCCCCCTAGACAGTCACGTAATTTATGGACGTTCCCTTAGTACTTACAGTTAGTAGGACCTAACAGAAAGTGTAAAATGCTTGCCGTCAGCAAGGGCATGCGGGCGTAAAACCATAGGTCCATGTTTGACCAATCCAACGATCAGTAAAACTCGTGAAATGCAGCCGACCACAAAATATTGGGGAGACGTACGTAGAATAAGATTAAACAAGATGTTAAAATGTTTCCTCTGATAATTAATAAATAGATTACTGCGACCACATTTCTTATAGCATTAACATAGTAAAATCATGGTTAATACTATAGTAGCTATCAGAGGGTTTGATTGTGGATCTTGTAGTGTTTTTTACGTCTTGCCGACGTTTAGGTCTTTAGTGGTGAGAAAGGATTGGCGACAAGGAACGGGAAGGAATTCGGCCATTGCCTTTTGCTGGAACCATCCCTGCATTAACCTGGTATAATTTGGGGAAACCAAGGAAAACCCAAATCTGGACGCCCGGAACCCGCGTGCTCCCGAACGCGAGGCCAAAGCTATACTGCTCACCCACCACGCTCGTTCTGTCTAGTAGTTGTTTTCCCCTTCACATTCAAGATACATAAAACTCTTATGTACTCCACATAAGTACGTTAATTTCTCGGTCGTATCACTATATAATAAAATTTGGATTATAGCGTGATGGTTTGACAATCTGCTGGAATTGTAGAGGTGCGATCGGATGTGGATATCGGTTGGTTATGTATTTCAGAAGCGCGGAGTACCTTTCAGAGTCCTTAGCGTATTAAAAGAATAACGACATGGTTTCAGCGATACATATTTTGTGGGAACCAAAATAAATTTCAATGAAGTACCTCCACATTTATTCAAATGTAGGTATGTGAACAATTTTAGCAAAATATAGCATCAAATTAAATCACGCGTAGGTAGAATCAAGTTTTGTTGCATTCCGTAATGTAGTTGTTAAGCGTGCAATTACCTTTTCGCTGTAAATGATCGTTTTCGCTTAAAATAGTGATAAGAACGATATTTAGTTTCAATGCAGTCACTTGGTTCTATTTACACTTTCATTCTCGTATTGCGAAAGGACTTTGCAACTGATTACTTCACGTTGTTTGTTCTAGCAGAACTATTACTAAACACCAACTTGCATTGCATTAGCACATGCAAAGAGTAGTGTCAGTGCTGTATGAAGAAAGAGCTTGGCGTGGAGTCAAAGAAAATATCCTAGTATCGTTAAAAATCGAATTACTGCCGTAATCATTGTCTTGCCTTATGACTTTGTATTTATTGCACGTAGGGATAGTAGAGCATTGATTCTGAGACCCTACGTACCATGTTTGAGTTGCTTTAGAATGCAGTTTAATGAAACAAAAAATTGATCGAAACAATATACTCTGGTGTAACACTAACCTAAACGCATGAATTCAAAAAGAACCTCACACTGGTCCAAGGATTTATTTATCGTGCATAAACTTATAGTCAGTTGTAAAATTTGATTCGGATTACGTTCTGTTCTTTGTATTTGTTAAATATTACCTTGAACGGAAACACGATTAGCCAGATGTGTTCAAAGAAATAAATAATAGACTCTAAACAACGAATTAAATCCACCCATGCCATAAGATGATGAGACCAGGCTGTCTACTCCGTCTTTATGTTTTATCGGTACGTTGCAAGCTTACTTCTCGTGCTGACGACCAACCATTACTATACCGCCGCAACTATTCCCGAATAGTAATTGCTGCTATGGTTTCTCCCAGAAGTCCTGTAAAACAGCGGGAAAATTCTGGGCTGCTTAGTTGTCGTTAACGGCGTCGAATTTGAGTTTGCGTAACCGCAAAACCACTTTGCGATATTTTTCTCTAAATTTTTTCCATCTAATTTTCTTCCAACCTTTTACTAAGAAAGAAAACTGGTTTAAAAAAGCTATCTGTCTACGTTTTATCTCCGGTGAAGTGAAAATTGACATTTCTTTTTAATAGTGTTGTGATTCTAGGGTCAGGCCATGTTCCGTTAGGGGCCTCCATCAATTACGTGAGGTGAAATTGGGGGGGGGGAGAGATATCCGGCAAAATCTCATGAAACCTCACCAAGGGGGAGGGGGTCAACGGAAATCTCACGTGAGGTTCTGAAAAAAGAAGGTCTACAAATGACGCGAAAGGCGACTTTAGCAGGGGTATAACCACCCTTGGAAGCATGAGAACTAAAAAAAAAAAAGGGTCTCAAAAAGTTACGAGGTCGATTAGTAGAAGGGGGGGGGGGACCGACCAGATCTCACGAAGTCTCACCAGAGGAGTGGGAGGGATCTGGAATTGCTGAAAAACACCTCACGTAATTAATGGACGCCCCCTTACTTTCAGTCATGGGTTCAGTTTTTGAAGCTACACGTTGGAGGCTGAAACGGCGACCATCAAACTCATCTACATTTGTAACATTATAATTGCGAAAGTAACTCTGTCTCTCTGTTTGATACTTTTTCACAATTAAATGCGATCTTTATGAAATTTGACAAGGAAATACTATATATCGTTGGGAAGAACATAGGATACTTTTTTCCCGAGATATATAACATATTTTTTCTTGAAATTTTGAAAACTAACAGAACGATGACAGACGGATAGCGTGTGTAAGTCTCTGTAACTTTAAATCTGTCGCTGAGGCTTTGTTTCTCTCGCAGTCAGATTGAGTATGATCTATTCATTAACACAACATAGATGTGGATTTACGCTACACCACACTATTATTTTGTGTTTGTATGTAACTAGCTCACCGTTTTCCAACCTCCAAAGGCTATGTATCTTAAAAAGAACAGTGAAACCAAAAACGTTCTATACAAAACGTTATTGGCATAAGATGTCCCCCAAAAAGTGGCATGATTTAAAACCATAAACAATGATCTGCCCGCGGAACTGTGTTAGGTAGTCCCCCACAGTTAACCCCCCCCCCCCTTTTTCTTCGTTAGTTTGTTGCTAATTAGTTGACTTCATGGGGCATGTTCCATGGAAGAATGCTATTGGTGGTTACTTCCCTGTCATTTTAACCCGTGCTTTTTGGGACACATTTTACGTAACTTCGAGCTTTCTGTATCCAATTCTAGCATTATTATTCCTAGTCTTCGCGTACGAAGTGGCGGGTGACAGCTGGTCAGTATTTAAGCGGCGACCGTAGGTTCCGATGCGTGCTGCTTATCTGTCGGGTGACGTCATGAGCTACGTGTGTAGTGTTGTGCGGAAGGAAGCGGAGCGCGCACCCCCGCACATGGATCCGCCGACGTGACGCTGCCAGCGCCGCCTGTTGACCACCGCACTGCGCCAAGTTTCCCCCCCCCCTCCCTCCCGCTCCCCGCCCAGCGCGCAGGGACCCAGCTGCTTTCAGGTTTCACGCCGACAGGAAATCGCTCATTAGTTGGAGCCTTCGTCCCGCATGCCCTTTCGCCCGGCACAATAGACACCACTGCTCTTCTTGCCCATGTGTGTCCCAAGTTACCGATTAAAAACTTGGCTAACACCCAAAAAAGTTTGCTTATGTCCCTCGACATATTTCGTATTAAATCCCTTAAAAGTTTCTTATAAGAATTACGTAACACTTTCATCCAAGCAACCCACATTATACTAATAAAAATAATGTGATAGTGTATGACAATGCTTCCAGTCCAGCAGAAAATTGTATTTAATACCAACCGTAGCGGTTAGCGGCGCTGGCTTTGCATAACAAGGGCACCCGGTCCTAGTATTTAATGAAGCATTTATCTTGTATTGTCCACACTTGAATAAAAATAAAACGAACTCCACATCTGTATCTGTAGTTTCAAATATGAAGGCTGTCCTTTGTTCACCGGGCGTGATGGGTGAACCGTAACGATCTGGCCTCTCATTCGGGAGAACGCGGGTTCGAATCACCTTGCGGGCATCCAGAATTGGGTTTTTGATTGGTTTCTCCAAATCATTCCAGGCGAATGCCGGGATGGTTACTTCGAAAGACCATGGCCGAATTCCTTCCCCGTTCCCTGTCCCAAGTCCTTTCCAACAAATAGTGACCTCGATGTCTACGAGGCGTAAAGTCTTAAGCCATAAAAAAAGCCTCGTAGGTGAAAGCCACACAATATTACTCTTCAGAATATAGGACGTTTCAATGTCGAGGTGTTTCATCCTGGACATAGTGTTAGAATTTGATGCTACTAGAAATTGACATGGTATTGTGGCTATCTTGTGAATGAAAAAGGAGATACTCGAAAACATTGCTATGTTCTTATGTATTCCTACACAGTGTCAGAGATATTCTGTCCCAGTTCAGTGATTACATCATAGGAAATATATCATAAAACCACCGATTCCGTACGCGTGGAATTTTATAGCTAGAATTGGATATAGGAAACTGTAAGTTACGTCAAACGTGTCCCAAAACCACGGAGTCGGGAAATATGACGGAGAAGCTGTATTTTTTTTTGCTGTCGTCAGTCATTCGACTGGTTTGATGAAATCCTCCATCCCTTCCTATCCTGTGCTAACCCCTTCATTTCCACATATCCCTTACAACCCACGTCCTCAGTTATCTGTTTCATATATTTTAATCTCTGTCTTCCTCTACAGTTCTTACCTTCGACTGTACCCTCCACCAGCAAATTAAATATGACCTACCAGCCTGTCTCTTCTTTCTGTAAACTTCTTCCACAAACTTCTTTCCTCACCCATCAGTTCCAAAACTCGTTCATTTCTTACTTTGTCTGTCCACTTAATTTTCAACATTCTTCTGTAGCACCACATTTCAAATGCTTCAATATTCCTTCTTTCCGGTATTCCTAAAGTCCACAATTCGCTACCGTAAAGTGCTGTGCTCCACACACAGAGTTTTAAAAAGCTTTTTTCCTAAATTCCTAGATTACCATTTAACCTTACTCGTGAACTGAATCAATTTGAAACTTATTTAAAAATAGTAACAAGCTCTGAGGGGGGGGGGGGGGGGGGGTAACTGTGGGAGACTAGTACCTACCACAGTTCTTCCGGCATATTTTTTTTGTAGTTTCAAATTATGTATTTTTTTGTAGGGACATCTTATTTCAATAACGTTTTGTATGCAATGTTTTTGGTTTGCTGCCCTTTGCTAAGATATTTAGTCTTTGGGGGCTGGAAACGTATGAGCTAGCTACAATATAACTGTTAATTAGAAAAACACGTCTTTCTGTTTACAAGCTGACTGAGCGACCGATGTAACATTACATTGGCTTACACACCCTATCTATGTGTCACCATTCGGTTAGTTTTCAAAATTTGAAGACAAAATATGTTATTTAGCCCGAAAAAAGTATCCTTCTTTCCTAATGATACTTGGTATTTCCTTTTCATATTTCATCAAGATCTGTTTGCCGTTTACTTGTAAAAACGTAACAGAGCTACTTTCGCATTTATAATATTGGTGTAAATTCACTGACGGCCATGATGCGTTAATTATTCTAAAGCATCTAATTAATGTATTACGGAGTAAGACAACTGTTAGGCAACAGCATTTCTTTTGTTTAGGTTTTAAGGTGCGGTTTCTATCTGCACATTTGATCTTGATCAATGAAGTTTGCAGGATTATTACACCTTTACCATACTTGGTACCCAGAAGCATCGTGCAAGCGTCAGAAACGAGTTCTATCTAACGTTAATTTTTAAAAAGTGCGTTTTTGTTGCAAATTAACGTAAATTATCGTCACTTCGATAAATATTACTGATAACTGCTTTCCCAACTTTCCATAATTCCACATACGCCGACTTGTGAAATTTCTTCCCGGCGTAGTGTGATACCATATTCAAAGTCGAGTTTGATCCATCGTCTTGATGTTAAGTTTTGATTTGCAGCGTTTCTGTGTAATGATGAATGTACTCTTATACGACAAGGACAAAGATATCAGCCCGCGATCGCAAATAGAATAGGTTTTCCAATCACCTCCACAAGGACAAAGACCTCAATTATCCTGGTAGCCAGGTGATATTAGCACCTGAGAGGTATTCTCGACGTTGTAAGGGAGTGTCCATAAACCACGTAGCTCCATTTTGGCCTCCTGTCAACATCCCCTCCCCCCACGTAAAAGCACGTAGCTTTTTTCCCTATAGACTCCAGAAGACATTTTGTACTGTTTTCTCTTGTCAGACTATCGTAAATTACATACGAAGATTGTTAAATGACGGAAATAAATATTTACGTGGTGTTGTGTGTTTTGTACCTCATTTCTAACTCTGACAAATAATATGAATGGAAAGCTACGTGGCCTGACTTGGTAACCACTTCCCCCCACGTAGCTTTCCAGCCAACCCCCCCACCCCTTAAATCGAGCCGAGTAGTTTATGGACGCTCCCTAATAGCTGTCGAAAGCTGTACAGCGTTGATAGGGAAACTACAGCTGGCGCCGGTAGCTTCCAGGAATTGAGACGGAGCTGATATCCTTCACTTACTTTCCTCACTGCCTGAACTTCCGCAACTGCTTCGCGTATCTTTGTAGTAGACTCGATGTTGGCGACCTTCCTTGCCGCCGGTGATTTGTGTAGTGTTTGATGACGTCAACCAAGTGGTGTGCACCGCCTCGTGGTAGCGTGTTTTCACAAAACAATCGGATAGCAAATAAATTATTTTTATTTTCGTATTTGATACGACATGTCTGGTCGGGATGACACACACTCAACTGAAGTAGGAATTGGAAACCGTAGGATGACCATTACTCCGATTTGACCAAATATTGCTAAATCCATTTATTGATTGATATCACTTGAGATAAACAATAATTGGATCTTGTGGGCTATGCTCGTTACTTGCAAGTTAATCAGTTTTACATACTTTGAATATTTTTTTCATATTTATTGGCTACAGAACAATGCATAGCCATTATTCTTCCAACACGATTCGTACTGAAATCTACTAACATACATTATTAAATGTTCATATAGGACATGAAGAAACACTTTATACAGGGTTTTGCATACTCAATTCGGTCATTGAGATATTCAAGATATACAAAAAAAGATACAATACATTTGTAAAATTAGGAGGAACTGAAATTAAAAAATATGTAAAAACAGCAAAAAAGTTACATTTTTTATTTGTTACTTTAAAGTCTTTAAAAGTCTGCAAATGTCCTCCAATAACAGAAGAGATGGCACTCCAGGATCGCTAGCTGTTCAATATCCTTAGGGGGCCTCCATTAATTACGCGAGGTGTTTTCCCGGAATTCCGCCCCTCCCCCCCCCCTCTGGTAAGATTTGGTGAGATCTGGTGGGACTCCCCCCCACTCCCACCCCTGCTAATCGACTTCGTAGGTTTTTCATACTTTTTTTAGCTTTCATGCTCTACTATCCTTCAAGAATTTCTAATCCTCACGTGAGATTTCCGTTGATTTCCCTCTTACCTCTTTGTGAGGTTTCGTGAGATTTCGCCGGACCCCCTCCCCCCCCTATTTCACCTCACGTAGACTAATTAATGGACGCCCCCTTATGATGTTTGCGTTTTTGGTCCAACCGAAAAAATGTGATAAGTGTTAGCAACACTCGCTTCGTCACATGCACATAGAGGACATGTGATAACGTGTATTCCGTTTACATGTGCAGGAAAACAACCGTTATTAATATAACATCAATTCAACCGGGGCCTGTGCTTGACTGAAAGGAGCCAAAAAAGTTTTGAAATTGTAATGGGAAAAGAAAAAAAACAGTTGCGTTGGTGTTGTATTCATCATATAATAGTGCCGGACCAGCGCAGCAATTCCTTTGCAGTTGCAGGACTTTTAGGACAGCAAATAACGGCGGAGAAAGCAGTGACGAGCGGAAAAGGAAAAGATGAGGGCTGTGAACTGAATGCCATATCACACTGCTAGTTTGATCAGGTCGTGCTTCAACCTGAATTTCTACAAGGCTGTTAACTTCCGCAAGTGCAATTTAATGCATGATTCTCGACGAAGGAAGCCTCTAATTTACCACCAAATAATCAAGTTAGCTGTTCCCCCTTAAACCTTTTTTTTACTGTCATCGGTCTCTCGACTGGTTTGATGCAATCCTCCATCGCTTCCTGTCTTGCGCCAACCTTTTCATCACAACATACCCCTTACAACCCACGAACGGAAGATATACAAAACTCTCATAGGTAGCCAAAGTATTGTGTCAGTGTTTATTGACAAACTTGAACTACTTCGTCATCATCTATTGAAAAGAGAATTTCGTCAGTTTTCTGAATTATCTTCTATAAAACAAAATATAACTCCAGAGGATATTGGCAGATTCAATAACCACCTCAAAGAATTTAAATTTTGTAATGGAAACGTAATTTGAAGATATTTCGAGATTAAAGGTGTTTGACTGGAGGAAAAATCCTTTTACCGCAAATACTGAAGAGGCTGATACAATTTGCCAAGAAGAACTGTTAGAAATTAGATACGATGAAAAAACATAAATTCGATAATGGTAGATCTGGAAACCTGTGACAAAATAAAAAAATTAAAAAATGCCTGGTTTATATTTAAATATGTGGAAAATGATATTCAGTTCATTGATACCTCTCTCTGTCTCAGGGGTGGCCAACCCGCGGCCAGTGGGCCGCATGCGGCACACCTTGAACATTTTTTCCGGCCTGCTAGATTCATCACACTTTTACAAAATATTTTTTTATTTTTCATTTTTAGTGTTATATATTTCTTTACAATGTGCATTTAGTATCAGTATTATTATGTATGTTTACATGTAAGAATAATAGTAAACACAATAATAACTGATGTTTCAATTTTTACTAAAAAAAAATGTTTCTAGTGGGGCTATATAATTTTATATGTGGCCCGCGGAGTTATTATGCACTTCCACAATTGACCGCAAGATTATTTGGGTTGGCCACCCCTGCTCTATCTCATATCTCGTGTAATCAGACTTTATTGTTGTTACTCATATTATGATCAAAGAAAGAAACTGCCTGAATATTTCCGAAATAAGGGACCTTCGTTTGTTACTTACAAAAATTGAACCAGATATCCAGTATCTAGTTTCGCAGCACCAGCCTCAGGGATCTAATGCTTCTGTGTACGCCAATTGCAAATAGAAGGGTAGAGTTAGGTACAGGGAGTCGTTTTGGAGAGGTTTATTCTGCCAAACGCAGCAAAAGTCTAACATGAAGTATTTGGTAATCAATTAGTATTATTTGCTTTAAGTTGCTCTAATTCAGCTTTATAACTTTTATATGATATGGGTGGAAAGAAATTTTATAACTAACAGAAAAGTGGGCGGTGGTTGAAAGTTGTTGGCTACCCCTGATATACATCATGAAGTACGGTTATAATAAGCAACCAATTCCTAACAATCACTCAGTGACGTAGTGCTTAATGCTGGTGGCAATTGGTCGATAATTAAGACGTTTGCATAAAAAATTCGGTGTCCCGACTTTGAATCCTGCTACGGCCAGCAATTTTACGGGCCTTGCTTTATTAATGTGTAACACGTCGGAACGCTGCGTGGTTCGGTTTCCATGTAAAACCGTAGCTTCAACCATGACTAAGGCGAAATGCGCGACTAATCGAAACCCTGTCATTTAGCGATGGAACGATTCTTGGGATTCTCCGGACCAACGGTGCCGTACCCGTTCGTTTTAATCGCTGGTACAGTTAAAGAGTCAAGATATATAAATAATTTTCTCGGGTGACTAGCCGAGTTATATGAATGTCATAGTTACACGATATTTCGGCGCACTGAATCATCGACGCCATCTTCTGGTGAAGTGAGGTCAGGAACGTGCGCCGAAATATCGTGTAACTATGACATTATATAACTCGGCTAGTCACCCGAGAAAATTATTTATATTTGCAACGCCGAGAAAAACTACGTAATTATGTAGTCAAGATATAGTTTAAACAGCCATATGTAAGAGAGTTCTAATGTGTTAAAAAACTTCCACCTTTTTTCCAGCAACATAAGATTTTAGTGGAACACCATTTTCGATTTATGCAGAACCTTTTTGCTCCGGTGCGTGTGGATGTTCACTGTGTCTCTTTTATATACAGATGGTGACTTCTTGCAACAAATCTGAGGATGTAGCCATAGTTTTCGATTGGTTGTATTATGGAGATACCATTATTTGTGTTTAAAAGAAGTCACCTAAATTTCAACGCAGTTGCAATTTTTCTTCGGTGTGGACTCACTTAATTAGTTTTTCTCGCGTAGTAGAGTAATTTTAATCATCCCTGATCGGGGATTCGGGGAAACGGAGAACTTTCGAAACATGATAGAGTAATCCCATTTGCCTAGCGAAATACCCATTAAAAGCTTCCCGAACGATTGTAAAGGCTTTGAACCTGTATGATGTGTAAGAGCACTGCGAAGGAAAAGCGACGGAAGCTTCAATAAATCACTGTTGCGTCGCTTTACAGCGTGTAAGGTTTCAAATAAAAGTCTGGCTGTAGTCATTATCACGAAAAAATAACTAGACAGTTTTTTCTCTCTTCAGTACAGGTTAGGGGATGACTATGCTGGCATTTAACCATTCTCTTTTTTGTGCGATGTTTTCGCCAAAGAGTAGATAAATACAGTAGTAATTTTGTGTGGTCTTAATGGTTTTAGGTTTCAAGAATTTCTTACAGGCCACGCAATACGCCTCCCTCGATCGTAGCCGCCTTTTTTAGCTCGGTAGAGGACATCTAAGTGTTCAGTGCATTTCCACGTCTACAACCCAAGCCTTGCGAGATGTTATGGACAATGTAAGGTCCTTTAGTAATCCCAGCTGAGTCCGGGATTTGAACAGGGAACGTTCTCTTCGACAGAGAAGCTGTTACGTACTATATCAAATAAATTATTTATGTAGCCTATAAATACGCACAAATGCAACTTTTTAATTTTCTTACTCGTTTCACGTTGTTCTGAGAAGCATCAGCTATTTATAAATATTATATGAGGTTCCCCATATATTGACCGTGCTGAATATGATTTTCTGTCAAATACTATAAAATTTGGTCAAAAACGTAGAGCTAAGAAAGAATTAAATGGGGGGCCACATCATTGCACTCGTATTGTAGGCCATCTAGATTCTGGTACAGATGCTGGAATGTAAAGATGCGTTGCAATCTGAATTTTACTCTGTTTCTGTACTTTGTGTGCATCATCGTGAGGGTGAAGCAGAGTGATTTAAGAAAGGGATTGAACCATTATCGACTCACTTCTACATCGTTTTCAGTGTGGTGAGGCATACCAAATATGGATGTGGACAAGGCATGCTATAGCACCCCTTTAACAGGTATCACCGATGAATGTAGACACCAGGTTAGTAGTACGACCAGAGATCAAGATAGCTCCGCAAGAAAAACACAACTCGTGCATTTGGATACTGGACCAAACCATGTTCTATATTCTACAGAGCAAGACGAAGAATTTAGAAGATTACTTGTCCACAATGAAAATTAAGATGTGGACGATGAAAAGGTCAACAAAATACAAAGAAAAGTTCGGAGCCTTTTTTTGGAAAATACTATCACCTCACAAATTGTGCGATGATAAACTATATAAATCTAATTTACATATTTGTGCATAGACATCAAGGTTTACCGAGCGTGGTGGTGTAACGGCTAACGTTCTGGCCTCGCATTCGGGAGGACGGCGGTTCCAATCCCCGTCCGGGCATCCAGATTTGGGTTTTCCATGGTTTCCCCAAATCACTCCAGGTGAATGCCGGGATGCTTCCTTCAAAAGGCCATGGCCGAATTCCTTCCCATTCCTTGCCCCCCATCCTTTCCCGTCTCTAAAGACCTCGTAGTTATAGGAGACGTAAAGCAGTTTAAAAAAAAAAAAGACATCAAGGTTAAGGATGAGAGCCCAGTATCTTTGACTTATGGTAGTCGTATTACTAATAATGAATTGTAAGTAATTTTACGTAAAATAAATGTAACACTTTATTGTGAAAAAAAAATGTCTTTAATGTGTCTACGTGTCACGATAGGAGCAATTTGTAAATTGAAATTTGCCTCGTTACTGTTACCTTTTTGGAGTTCTTTGATAAGAGATAGGAATAATTGACTGTGCTATCTTATCTACTGAGCTAAACATGTTTGTTTCGATAGCACCTCTCACACCCGTTGATAAGAGCTTATCACAAGTGAAGTTGTGATTTTTAGTGTGCCTGTGTGGTTGTCGTTATTTTAATAGTCGCCGTGTGCGTGTTGTCAAGGCTAAGATTTATCTACAACACTTGTCTTTACGGTGCCATTTCCAGCGTTATCATCACCACCCGCCCAATGATTTTTCTTTTTGTATAAATATGGGTGTCTCAGTATGTGAACCTAAGTAAGCCTATTTAATTCCCCCACTTTCTTCAAGCCTATCGTTTTATGAGAAGTTACTTAAAGCATTATTAGTGCAAACTTTCCTTTTTTACCGATGAATATGCAGAGAAAATCATTGATTTTATCATTTCTGTTACCTGCAAGTGTTTTCAGCGTTATTGATTCATGACGCATATCGTGGACCTAGCAAGCAGCCTGCGTTTATTGTGCACGAGTGAGCGCCTTGATGTGTATCGGAACTGCTGTCTGAATTTTATTAGACATTAGGTTCTTTCTACAGACAAATCATATCCACTTGTTATTACAGTTTTGCACTTCTGAAGTTTCGGATTATAATTCAGGAAGTTGAGATTTTTTTCTATTAAAACTGTAGTACTAAGATTTTTTTTATTACTGCTTAACGTCTCTTAACAGCGAGCCGTCCTCCCGAATGCGAGGCCAGAACGCTAACCGTTACACCACTTCGCTCGGTCTCTGAGAATATATTTTGTTCGATGTCAGGTGATGAATTTTAAGAAGATTCTACGATTCTCCTGTTTCGCCGTAATTTTATGATGGGTTCTTATGTAACTTGACGAGATAAATCGAAAGTGAAGAGTGAAATTTTTGATACCTCTCGTAGTTCTCGAGATACACTATCTCAGAATAGATAGAGGTGGTTAGGTTGAAATGCGGCCTGGGCCAGAAAATTTATTTTCGCCAAGGCCAGAAGGAACTACGCACTGAACAAACGCAATGGGTGTTTTGTTTTTTTACTACCGGTTGTGGTAGGTTGAAATGCGACCTAGACCATAAGAAAAACTTCGCCAAAGTCACAAGGAACTATACTTATAAGTTAATTTTTGACAGTCAATAACTCCAGAACTAAGCGAGACAAAAAATTTAATCCTTACTTTCGAATTGTTTCATCGAGTTATATAATAATCCATCATTAAATTACGGCGCTATGTCTTTCCTTCCGGCGCGCTCCTTAAGACATGTGTGGATTATCTTTGAATTCGGCAATAGCTGCACTATCGAGTGACGTAAGTGGCAGTAGTTGTGACTTTAAGTTCTTCCCACGATTGAAATTGTAAGATTTTTTTTTTTCATAAATATTACAGCCGATCTCACCTCAAACTTGTAACCATGTAATTTAAATTATCTAGTTTTTTTTCTTCCCCCACAAAGTACCTACTGCAACTTTTAAATTACAAGGAAAGGAAAAATGACTCATCACTCACCAAAGTTGAAGGCAGCGACTGGAGAAAAACATATATCACCAACACAAAAATACACAAGGTTTAAGACCGAAATATTGTGTATTTTTGTGTTCCTGATATATGTTTTCCTCCCGTCGCCGCCCTCAACTTTGGTGAGTGATGAGTCATTTTCCCTTTCCTTGTAATTTATATTGCCTAAAGCAGTTTCATTTTTCCTTTGTTTAATTACTACTGCAACTTTTATATGTTTTGTAGTTTTCGATATTAATTCCAGAAAAAAATTATTTGTACCACAATTTTGTCGTAAAACGCTGTTTCACAGTAATGTACACAGTTTATTCGTAACCCTTTTTTCAGATTCGTGAATAGCCGTCATTCATAAAGGGAGTGCACTCATAAAACCTTTGATCACAAAAATAGAACTGGAGTATTAGGTGATTCCAGAGACGTAATTAAACTCTGCAGACCCGGTCGTAGCACTGTGCAGGAGACTGCCGCCTATAAAACATCCGTCAGATTCACGTGAGTTTCCACGCATGCAAATAGCTGGCGCATGCCGCCGTTATTTATTGAGTTTATGCGCGCGCGGATGGCGGGCCGGTGTTTTATTTTCTCGTTTTACGGCGCGGCGGGACAAAAAGGAAAATAGCGGCCACTGCCAACCGGCCAGCCGTGGCGAAGGCCCAGCGCGGCGCTCCGGTATCTGTCACCACACCTGCTCGCATTTGCTTCCGTCTCCAGGTCCTCTCTTTTTGGGCCGAGTAGATAATACTCTGGAATTTTCAACACTTGCGTAATATCAGAAGTTTCTTAATGCCTCGATGTCATCACTTCTCCTTTTTAGCATACTGGTTCTTACAAAACTTTTTTTAACTGCTTAACGTCGCTTAACAGCGAGGTCTTTAGCGACGGGAAAGGATGGGGGGGGGGCAAGGAATGGGAAGGAATTTGGCCATAGCCTTTTGAAGGAAGCATCCCGGCATTTGCTTGGAGTGACTTGGGAAACCATAGAAAACCCAAATTTGGATACCCGGACGGGGATTCGAACCCGCGTCCTCCCGAATGTCGTACAAAACGTTGTTGGGACGAAACTACACCTCACGTAATTAAGGGACACCCCCTTGTAGATTATACATGGATGTTAGCAATGATTTTGTTGCTTCCGTAATGTTCAGCATCATTTGGGCCTTAGGAGAGACATTGTTTTATATCAGTGGCCTGATTTTTGGAGTTCTTAGACTGAGATTTAGATTTGACTCTCATATCCCCTGGACTTTTTTTTTAATACATTTGGCGTCTTAGCCATTCTAGCAACGTCCATTTATACTTTTTTTTAAAAATGCCTTCTGTGATTATTTAATCAGTTCCAGTTTGCTTTGTATCGACTACTGTATTGGACTCGTGTAATTAGGGACACTGTAGTGTGGACAACACAAGATGACACAGCGCTTAAAACCACCCCATCGAGCATGTTGGGTGAACGGTGAACGTTCTGGCCCCACATTCGGAAGGACGCCGGTTCGAATCCCCGTCCGGGCATCCAGATTTGGGTTTTTCATGGTTTCCCCAAATCACTCCAGCCGAATGTCGGGATGCTTCCATCAAAAAGGCCTTGGTCGAATTCCTTCCCATTCCTTGTCCCCCGTTCCATCCCGCCTCTAATGACCATAGCCGTCGACAAGGCGTAACGCAATAAGGAAAAAATAAAGAAATAAAAATAACCTCCCATGCCCTAGGCGGGACTCGAATCGAGGAATCTAACAAAGCGAGGTCAGGGCTGCGATTTATACTTGCTTCATCGCATAACCATTGCGTTTCTGGTACAGTGTCTTTAAATTCCTTTTTTTTTTTTCAAGCTTCTGCTACTGCGAGAATGATTTCTGTTCGCGAGTCGTTAACTGTATGTTGTTTGTTTGCAATTTGTCCTATTCCTCTAATCGGCAATTCTGTTACATGCTGACTAATGAACTACAGTTATGTCCTGGAGACAAGAGATACAGGTGTCGTGTGCTTTCGAAATCTCGTTGTGCAAACTCAGATAACAGTTTTCAGCGATGAGGGTGAGCGTTCTATTAGCTCTGTCTTTCAGCGCTCCCCTAGAAAACTGATGGCCCCTTGGTTCCAGGCTCGGTTAGGCCTCTAACTGTTACGGTCACCCAACTGACCTTCATCACTCTATATACTCTATGTTTTTCGCAGTTTACGTCAAACCTTAAGGTTAATCCACAACTTATCAGGCAAAATGAAACTCACTTTGTCGTGGACACCACAGTTTTGTTGAAGGAGATGTAAATCCAGTACTAATCGCTGTTACATAGTTTATTTAGGGTTTGAGGCACGTCACTAAAAGAGCAACGCAACTTCTAACACACTTAACAGAATGTCGAGATAAATCTTCAAATATTGCATAATTACGTAATTAATCTTTTAACACTGGAGAAAATAACGTAGTTAATGGTTATTAAATGTGCGGTATACGCAAGCAGCTTCAGTGACTGCGAATGGTATAAGTGAGCTGTTAAATTTTTTACAAACTTTTTTAAAATTAAATATTTGTCTTACATCAATAGTGCTTTAATAGCATCATGAACCGCAGAGTGGTGGGTGCGCGGTTAACGCTCTGGCCCCGCTTTCGGGAGGACGGTGGTTCGAATCCTCGTCCGGTCATCCATATTTGGGTTTTCCATGGTTTCCCCAAATCACTCCAGGCGAATAACGGGATGCTTCCTTCAAAAGGCCATGGCAGAATTCCTTCCCGTTCCTTGTCCCCAGTCCCATCCCACCTCTAACGACCTCGACGTCGACGAGGCGTAAAGCCATAAGTAAAAAAAAAAAGCATCACGAAGAGGCAGTGCATAAGTACTATGTCTTGCACATAAAAGTATTTATAAACATTTTGTATGCATTAAACAAAAACAGAAGTGGGATTGTTAGCAATTAAACGTCACTTAACCACTCTGGCGTGGTGGCTGAGCGGTAACGCACTAGTGTCGCACTCGTGAGGACATGGGCTCAAAACCCCGTCCGGGCACCCAGTGTTCGTTTTCAGTGGTTTCCCTAAATCACTTCAGAATGCCGGGATGGTTCCTTCAAAAGGCCCTGGCCGTTTTCTTTTCAGTTTCTTGCCCCTAATCATTTCCCCGGTTTCTAATGACCCCGATGTCGACAAGACGTAAAGCCATAAGAGAGCGTCCATAAACCACGTAGCTCTATGTAAGACCGGAGACTTTCCCGGCGTAGGCTTGAAGTGAAGTCTTCACGGGTGTACGTAGTTTATGGACGCTCCCTAAGGAAAAAAATTACATGCAACCATTTGAAGAACCATTTGTTTCTTACGGCGAGACAGTTCACTAGGCATATTCAGTTACTGCTATTGCAGAAACGTAACCACTATAACACGTTGTGCGTCGATTGAGCGAATTCTAATCCTGTTTTCTGAATTCTGGATAAAGGTGGGTTCAAACTTAAGTGTGAATATATACATTTCAAGACAGAATAACTTTTGGAGTGATTTTAATTAAGTAAAAAAATAAAAAAGATAGGGAAAGAGAGAAATTGGTTACGTAACGGCAAGGAGAACACCGGACAGAACTGGTTACTTGAATGATAGCATTCCAGTTAGCCAACTCTAAGAGGTCAGATAAGCATATCTCTCTTTTCAGGAATTATTAACTTCTTGGAAATATTCCGCCTTATCTCGAAAGATTTCAGTTCTTACGTGTATTCACCAGTCTTTTTAAATTGGAAAAATAGCTTCTTCCGTCGTGGAAGGAATTTGATTTTTTTCCGCTTTTCAGTTACATTGCATGTAGCAAAGTGTCTTAAAATTGTTTTGAACAGCTGCGAGTTTATCTTGCTGACTATTACATGCAGATAATGGTAGTAAACTGAGAAAAAGTAAGGCCACTGTGAACAAATTTTGGTGACAAAGTTGCGAAATGCGAAGGTTTTTTTTTTTTTTTTTTTAATGAGAAGATGAAACTTGCGTGTTCTGAGGAGACTCAATATACTGTGTTATGGCTTTATCTCCCCGATTATTGTGTATTTAATTTGCTGTATTTCTTATCATCGTTAGCCTTCAGTTGTTTTTCTTCTTTGGGCAAAAATAATACTTACTAATCAGTCAAGAATTTTTCTTCCCTTTAGTTTCTTTTAATTTACACACTAATTTATTTTTTTTTTTTTTTTTTTTTAACTAATGTAGAGACTTCTTTGGCTCACGTAAGCTGTAATAGTCTTCGTTCATGATACAGGTTTACTTCCAACCGTTGACTTAGGCCAACGTTGAAAGAACAATTGTTCTAAAAGTCATTTAAATATAAATGCAGGTGTCATCGATCTATCAGTAATCGATATGGTTTGGCATCCAAAAGGACGCGCGTTCGATCCCCAGTCACTATCCCCAAATCGTTCGAGTATTTTTTCCATATGGCTTTTCGCCTCGTCGACGTCGAGGTCATTGAAGACAAGGAACTGGAAGGAATTCGGCCATGACCTCTCGAAGCAACTATCCCGGCATTCGCTTGTAGTGATTTGCAAAAATCTTGTAAAACACTAAGCTGGGTGGCCGGATGGGGATTCGAACCCGCATCTTCCCGAATGCAAGGTAAATAATTCCAGAGTAATTCCGGGATGGCCATAGCCAAATTCCTTCCCATTCCAAGCCCTTACTCCTCTCCCGGTTCTGATGTAGACGACGACGGGTCGTAAAATCCGAAGGAATAAATAAATCCTTCAGTATCCAATTTTTATGGAATAAAGAGTGATGTGGTGCATTAGTGACTTAGATGCCTGATTGGTGTCCAGACGTCCACGTACCGAATCCCGGACTCGGCAAAAAATTTATTTGCCACCCAATTACAGCAAGCATATTGCACTGCTTATTAAGTCGTTTAAGAAAGACTACTGTACACAGAAAGATTAACTCGGTGGTATGAATGTATTAAGGGCAAAATGGTGGCAAGTTATTGTCAACCTCTCGTTGGTTGCAGTTGTCGATTGTAGGCTGACTGTGTAGATGACATTGTGCAGGAAGGTGAGTTAAGGCGCATGTCGTGGGGAATGAAACCGCCGACCGTGTGCACTGCAACTAGAGACCGTGGGAGCAGCCCTCTCTGGTTTCGCCTCGTGTTCGTCGACCTCTCGCATTAATCTCTTATCGACCTTATTCACTACGCAGTGTACAAGTACTGCAGGTTCACTGAAAACTTGAAGTGTGTATATAAACTCACTTTGCTCGACCCGTCTTCACACGCATTCAGCTAAACCTATTCTTTATCTTTTTACCGCTTCACTTATTGTGTCTGATCATTTTATTTCTAGCAAAACTAAGAGTAATAAAACTTGGTGGATGACACACACTTTTACCTTAAAATATCAGTCGAAATGCTTGTTGCTTGCTGGTTTGATTCTCTTCTGAGACATTTTTAGCATCCAAACCATTTGAGTTCCTTCACAAAGAGACTTGTTCACATAAGAGTCTAGACTTGTCGGAACTAACCAGATAATGTCACCCGGGACAATTTACATCCGATGTAAGACACTCTGCTGGTAACATGGTGATAAGAATACTGGGAATCAACGTTCCGTGCTTTGTACTTGGGTTCTGTTCAAGTTACCGAGGCTGATTTGTTAATGTTAACGCTCTGGCCTCGTATTTGGGAAGACGCGGGTTTAAATGCTTATCCAGCCATACATGGTTTCCGAAATCACTAAAGCCCAACACCGGTACTGTTCCTTAAGAAGGCCATAGCGGAATTCCCTCCCGTTCTTTGTCCCCAGTCCCGTCTTGCCTCTTATGATTTCTTCATCGACGGAGCGTTAACCCGAAGTGAAAACTATCAAGTTATGCAGTATTCGAAGTTAATAAGCCATTTTGTAGTAAAACCAATGAATTCATAAAGTGAATGGGTGTATAAGGAATGTCTTATTGGACATTTCATCTACTTTTTTTTTTTTTCGTCTGTCTTTCGACTGGTTTGATGCAATCCTCCATGCCTTCCTATCCTGTGCTAACCTCTTCATTTCTGCATACCCATTACAACCCACGTCCTCAATTATCTGCTTCATATATTCTAATCTCTGTCTTCCTCTACAGTTCTTACCTTCGACTGTTCCCTCCACTAACAAATTAACCAATCCAGCATGTCTCAGAATATGACCTACCAGCCTGTCTCTTCTTTCTGTAAGCTTCTTCCACAAACTTCTTTTCTCACCTATCATTTCCAAAACTCGTTCATTTCTCACTTTGTCAATCTACTTAATTTTCAGCATTTTTTTTTTTTTTTTCAATCAGATAGTGCATTTTGCTAAAGTGTTGGTGAAACTACGCTAAAAGTTTCGTAAATTGTATTACACAATATGCACACTTACACGTACACACTTTAGTTATGATCTGTACTTTTAAAGGATTCAGATGCCACTGTTTCATGATATCAACCCTAATTCTTGTGAAATGCTCAGGCGTATCTCCATACCAGTAATTTGCGAGTTTACAGGAGTTCAGACTGTTAAGAACGTGTGTAGCCTACATAAATACTGTTCAAATCTATTTATTCGACCACGAAATTTGCCATCAATGTGGAGTTTATCGTCTTGTTGGAAAGAAGAACTTATATTAGCTGTGCATGTTGGCAGCGGTTTATAGTAAATTAATACTGTGTTTCTGCATGATAAGCCCTTTCTAAAGTGATACAAGCTTTATTATTGAAATGAGGTAGTTTCAGTTGTAGGAGACTATTTGGTTAACCTGGAGGATACCTTGGAAGCTTTAGAGTCGGTTTATGGAACTGGCTTCAGTTAGCAGGTTTTACGAGGCGTAAACAGGTCAAGGAGCACCGGAAGACGCGCAAACACCAAGCGTTTGCGAAATAAACATCGCACTGACTGTTTGCAAGCTTGTGGTCGCACTCGGAGACTTATTTATTCTGGCAAATTATTACCTCCGGCTTTCTCGAAAGCCCGAAAACAATACACTGAATTACATGATTATGTTGCAAACAATCTTGATTTGTTTAGTCACTAAACGATGGCTGGATCTTTTAAGTTACTTCATTCCCCTTCCCTTTTTATAGCCTCGTTTCCGGGCGCTGCAGTGTCGCCATTTATTCATCCAACTACAACAAACTGATGTAAGGTGTGGCACCGTTGAATAGTCTTCCTGTGACGAAAGTGGAGTTGGTAGCATCTCCAACACACACACACACCTTACTTCTGTTGGCTGACAGTTTAGTACCTCCACGCAAACGTAAATCGTGTTTTCTGTGCTATTACAGCCAAAAAAGTTTTCGTAAGTTGTCGATATTTCTGACTTCTGCTAAAGAAAATATTGTTAATAATTTTACTGTGTTGAACTGGCTTCTTGATTTTGTTATCACGAGGCATTTTTCGTATTGGTAAATATGTATTTTTTATACTACTAATATAGTTAATTTACTGCTTCCTCGCGGAGTGAAGTTCACCGGTTCAATCAAGGAATCTTTTTTTTTTTTTTTACTTTGCCTTTACGCCTCGTCGACATCGAGGTCATTAGATGCGGGATGGGACTGGGGACAAGGAATGGGAAGGAATTCGGCATGGCCTTTTGAAGGAAGCATCCCGGCATTTGCCTGGAGTGATTTTGGGAAATAATGGAAAACCCAAACCTGGATGCCCTGATGGGGATTCGAACCGGCGTTCTCCAGAATGATAGGCTCACCCACCACGCTCGGTAGTGGGAAACCTCAGATGAGGGATGATGATTATCATATATACTTGTTGAGGGCTCCGAGGTTCACAACTTCAGTTCTTGTTTCTTGAAAATAGCATATGCTGTTTTCTCAAAGACTTCAGTATATTTGCATGATGAATAAGAAAATTGAGATTCAGTCGTTAGAGAAAAAAAGAGACAAGTAAAGGGAAAAGACAGTATCTGGTGGAAGACGAAAAATGAAGATCTGTATAGGTATGCAGAGAAGATTACAGACTCAATGCATTAGAGAAGGTTGAAATTTTACGTACATCTTATGCGAATGAGTGAGAGTAGATTTACAAAAAGAGTTTTCAGCTACATCACTAAATTAAAGGTGACAACGAAATGGGTTGAGGAGACGTGAAAAGGTATAGAAAAAGTTGGGATCCATACAGATGAGATAGAGAATCGAAGTGTTTCAAATTAAAACTGATAAATCCAGGGGGTTCCTGGAACAATGCGCAAAGGCCAAGACCACGTGGACTGAAGGAAGAGGAAGGAACCGCAGTGAAGGAACGAAATAATTCTGGGAGGATAAGAAAAGGCTAACTGGTAAACCAGATGATTGTCGTGGTCCAATGTGGTCCAAAATCGAAAGAAGAAGAATATATTCTTGTTGGTGTAGAATACACTGCGTTAAAAAATGATGATTAACTGCGTTATATTCGTATTTTTCTCAGTAATTGAAACAGATACATTTTTTTTATTTATATCTATCATCTAATCGGCAAATGAAATGCTAAAAAAAGAACTGTCAAGAAACGGAAATAATGGTCACCATCTGCGTTAAGCATGTGAGGTTTGTTACCACTTTTTATGAACCGTATCTTGCATTTATCTGTAGTGGAATTGTTACTTTTAATTTATTTACATGTTAGAGAACGTCCATAAACTACGTGGCTTGGCCTGGGAGGGAGGGGAGAGGAGGGATTGGCTACAAAGCTACACTGGGCAACGTGGGGGGAGGGGTGTTTCTGAGCCAAGCCATGTTGCTTTTCATTCATATTATTCGTCACAGTTAAAATAAGGTGCAGAACATACAACAACAAGTCAATATTTATTTCCGTCATTTAATTATCTACGTATGTAATTTAAGGTAGTCTGACAAGAGAAAACAGTACAAATTTCTTCTGGAATCAATAGTGAAACAAACTACGTGCCACTCGGAAGGGGGCAGGGGGGGGGGGGTGTAGAGAGCCAAAAGCCACGTCAGGCTATGTGGGGGAGGGGGGAGGGGGTCTAGAGAAGGCCAAAATGGGCCTACCTATTTTATGGACACTCCTTTACCGAGCGTGGTGGGTGAGTGGTACGCTATGGTCACGCATTCGGTAGGACGTAGGTTCGAATTTCTATCCGGCAATCAAAGTTTTGCCTTTCCGTGGTTTCCATAGTCACTCCAGGCGAATGCCGGGATAGTTCCTTCAAAAGGACATGACCGTATTCCTACTCGTTCCTTGCCCCTTCCCCCTCTAATTCCGTTCCGCCTCTGATGATGTCGACGAGGTCTAAAAGGCATAAGAAAAGAAAAAAAGTTTTGATTCATTATTCGTGCTTGTAAATGATGTCTTATTTTTAAATCACAGCCATTCGACAATTCGTCATTTCAGAAAAAATAATTATATGATCTCTACCGAATCATCGAAAAAGCAAGAAAAATTGTTTGTATCGGAAGATTCGGTTGCTGCATGCAGTATTTTACAGTGGCGGTATCCGAGCGAACGATCGCCGCGCCATCTGCTAATTAGCAAGCAGACCGCGCGAGCGTAATTGGAATCTCGTTTATTAATTCGTGTCGGTCATTAGAGAGCGTGCTTTGTGCCTCTGTTGCCCATGACTGTCAGTTGCCCGCCCCTCTTTGTGGTCTTCGTGTCGCATTTTAGTTTTTTGGCTGTTGCATTTATTCATAGGGAGCCAACGGGAAAGCCAGGCTCCCGTGTATCGTCACATCTGTCGCTGTACTGTCCTATTATACTGTCGTATGTGAATACGCCAACATGTCCGCGACAATTCTACATTTCGGAGCCTCGTGTGTGATGGAAAGCAAGTTGTGGCATATTGTGTATAGCAATTCGTGTTCCTTTGTAAAATTACTGTAGTTTTGGCACTTAACGTTTGTATCTTATACGTTGTGATTTGCATCGTGAACAGATTGCATATGTCCCAAAGCGTATTTCAGTTGATTGTGAGCTGCACATTTTGCTTGTTACTCATTTGACCATGGAGTCAGCGTTAGCACAAGTATTCATACGTGTCGTCACAAACAATGCACCTATCAGAATTTTTCAACTGCGTTTTTATTTTATTTTTAAAAATTGCTTGCGGCTACTTATGCCACTGCCGTACTCACATGTACTGTACATCTATTAATCTGCTAAATAGTTTATATGCAACATGGACATCACAAAATATGTTAAGCAAAAATTGGGATTAGGCGGCTATTCCGTGCGGGAATAATGCATCGTAAAGAGATCATCGCCATAATTTTACACCATGTCATTAAACTAGTTTATTTACAACAAATAAAAATCAACATCTAATGTTTATACGATGAATTTCGCATGTTGCAGCCAATACATAGATTTTGTTTATTGCCAAAAAGAAAAAAAAAAGCGTCTGTATTTATGTGCATTTTTGATTGAGTACTTGTGTTTGCAATCGCGTGTGAACCTGTTAGCTGAACATAAAACTTAACGTTACACATGATAGAAAAGGTTTTAGAAAAATTCTCAAAACTTGGTTTCTTTGGACAGTACGGGCATTGTTTTAAAACATCGTTGTAGTTATGCTGGCACCACTCGTCCCTTTGGACCCGTTTCTTTTGAAGTCCATCTTCCTTGGTACCGTCTCGCAATCTCTTCTAACCATTGTGACATTGATTTTTCTGTTCTTTGTTGTAGTAGTAAGTCTTACAGTGTGCCTGACTGAGTCATTTTTCTTTCTATTTTTGTTACTGCTGCCCGTCTCATTAAAAACTTAATTTCCACTGCTTCTTCTCTACTTTTGCTTCTCCATCCACGTTTCTTAACCGTACATGGTGATCGACACAAAGTAAGATTTTCTTTCTTTCTTTTCACAAGGATTGTCAACAGTCGAAAACGGAAATTGTAATAAATTCGCGTCTTTTTTTGAGATGGAGAGAAAGCGGGAATGTGACAGCAATTATTGTGTCGTTTATTGATGTATAGAAACTATTTCATCTAGTACTGAAAAATTATGTGTGTCAAATCTGATTCTAAGCCACAAATATTATTGTGGGAAGAATGTGCTGGTATTAATCAAATCTAGTCATTAGGACTTCATACTGAACTGTATTCCTAGTCAGAGAAAGAATATTTCTAGAGTTCCAAATGAAATATGATATAACTTTAAGTGACGGTGCAAATAAAGCTGCTGAATTATGCCGTTCGGCAGGACACCAGTCGCACATCTGGTTTCGTTAATGATGAGCGCAATATAAAACCCTCGTCTCGACAGGGGAGAGGGTTTGGGGCTTTGATCGCGCCCGCCCCAAACGACCGGTTTATTTCCGGTGCTGCCGTTAAACACTTTAGTACGGTAGCGGGCGGCGCACTTAACGGAACAATAACAGCTCGTCGTAAAGGCCGTATGCGCGTGGGAGGGCGAGCAGACGGCGCACGACTGAAACACTCGATGCCTGGGACAGGGCTACACGTAACGTCCTTATCGTTTTGGAGAATACACAATTTGGTAGCACGTGGGCACTAAATTATTCCAGTGGGTGGTATGTTTCAGATTTTCCTGCAACAAGCTTCGATACGATAAGTATACGTTCGTCTCGATGAACTGGTTTGGTTTCAGATTCTGTCTTGAAATCAGTACTTGAATTTCCAGTTTATTTCCGAACGCGAGCCAGGAGAATTTTGCTATTTTTTTTTTTTTTGTTCATTCATCGCCACTTTGTTCGAGTCTTTTTCTTTCTTTCTTGGAAACCACCATCATCTGTTTTAGAGAGATTGTAACTTTGCCAGTTTATGTAGCTAATTCCCCACCTTTTTGAAACGGTGAGATCGGTCTTGCCGCAACACTGGTTCGGAATCTGCAGAAATTTCAATACGATTTGTTTTTTTTTTTTTTTTGCCTTCGGGAAGCAGCAGCTCCAACATAAAACTTTGAGAAACTATTGTGTTGATCTTTAACGTTTATTTTTTAACGTACGGAGTTATTCAAAAAGAAAGATCAGACTTCGTATTTGTCACAAACTATAAAAGATACAAATACGTGATTATTAGTTCCATTCGCTGCCGCCAACGGCGCTGTTGTCGTGGATGCCACGGGAGAAGTCGTTTTGTGTGCTACAGTATGCAAAAGTGCCACTATATTGAACTTACGACGGAATACACATTGCACTTCAACAATGAATTCACTGTTTGCATATTGTAATACACAACTTTGAACCTTGCTCTGTGTGGCACGTATTTGTATCTTTCATAGTTTATGAAAAATTATAAAATGCAAAATCTGCTACTTCTGTTTTAATAATCCTGTATAAGTTAGATTTACTAATTTGTAACTTTTTTTCTAATGACCGTAGTTTATGTTTACCTTCAAACTCTTTGGCAACCTTACTCTCAAGGTCTGTGTTTGGTGATATCTCTCTCCTACAGCGCAGTACATGTCTCATGTCGACAAGACAAACGCAGTAGTTAGTTACAACCAGCCATGCCAGAACAAACTGTAGTCAC
This sequence comes from Vandiemenella viatica, assembly GCA_031002005.1. Classification (NCBI taxonomy): domain Eukaryota; kingdom Metazoa; phylum Arthropoda; class Insecta; order Orthoptera; family Morabidae; genus Vandiemenella; species Vandiemenella viatica. Next base: position 117,357,771 of record JARYHS010011408.1, read on the forward strand.
TACGGTGACAACACCTGCTCACTCGCATTTGCTGCAGTGCACATAAAACATCTGTGCTGCTACCTTCCTGACATTGGCAATATGATCATGAATGCAATGAATGTTAGCAGTGGTATTTGAACTTGCGTTGTATGCTTCTTTATTCTATTTTCCGGTTCTCATTCTTGTCTTAAATTTTATTTTTTAAAATAAAATAAACTCTCACAGCCGGCAGTTCTTACTACATCTTATTAGCCACACAGGTTATAGTGAAAGCTTTTTTAAAAAAATATATTTCTCATACGCACGGAATATGGATTGTGTTTCGGGAAGGTTAAACATAATCCGAAGCTTCGGCAGAGTCGAAATTTATGTAGATAGCACCATAAGGAAGGTAGCTATCAAAAAATATTTGAGACAGAAAATATTGATTGAAGATGATAGAGAACAATGAGAAATAAAGAAGAAACTTTTAATTAAGAGATAAGCTTAGGAGAAAAAAGATTGAACTGTGAACGTTTTTAAGAGATAGGCTGATAAGTCTCGAAAAATCAGTGTGACTTTATTCAGTCCGAGAGGCGATTTGTAATCGCGGTTTCAGATGGCAGGGTTTCTCCGTCGTCGCTTATCTGAGCAAGAAATCCTATCTTGTAATGGGATGCCACGTTGAAAATAGCGTTCACATTCACAGAGAATTTAAGCCACTAGCACGCTAACTTCAGTAGCAGCACCGGTGATATCTGTTTAATATTACCATAATGTGGTGCAAGAATACTTTTCAGTCTAGCCATTTGCTCAATAATTGAGGACCTTATTATGTATAATAATTCATAAAGAGGCGCCTGTTGGCTCGAGAACCTTCTGAATAATGTATGTGTCGGACGCTTCCTTGTATCTGCCCCTAGTTTTAAACGTTTATTTTTTCCTAGTCGGGCATGTTCGCTTGTAACGTATGCCGCACTCTCGTTATGTTTTCCTGAGCGCTTGTTCTGTCGTGTCTGAATTTGATTACGTCCCGTATCCCACATTCGTTTGTCGGACACGTTGCTGGCTAATTGCGCCTGGCATCTATAATTGCTAATTAGTCATAAGGTCGTTGAGTACAGCACGCATGTAGGAATGTTGGTGCCCCTGACTCTGTTAGTAGTTCACAGTGTGCGCTCAGGTATTCAGCCTTGTAAATTTGTGACACATAATGCAAAACAGTTTCAATCTGCCGTCGATTCATTTACGTTAGTCATTTATTAAAGAGTTCGAGGCATCGGCAAATGAATCACCGGAAAGCTGCTATAATTTATTTTATCATAAACGTTAAAACGATCTAATATTGTCTTTATCATTTTCTGATGAAAACGTGGCATGATAAAACTGTTGTACAAGAAACTTGGTCGGTTTTTAATTAATTCGCCTTATCTTAGCATGAGGTTGGTTGGTAAAGAACTTTCTTGTTGACAATAAGCAAGATCGAAAGTGTCCTTGTACGCCAGCTAAAATCAGTATTAATTTGAAGTGACCAGCAACAATTTTCCATTCTCTCGAAGGCAACTCATTACACTTTGGTAATTTTTTGATAAGTCGGGAGTGTCAGTCTTTGTGTTGGGAAGTGGAAACAGATTACCATTATAGAAGGAAAGCGACATTTGAGTACGGGGATTGAACATTACGTTTGTGCAATACATTCGTATGGTCTGTGTTACCTTATTATGAGTCCAGCTTACGGTAGAATCAGGCGAATACCATTAAACTTACAGTTTCGAAAGCATAACGGATTGTGCCTACTTATTATTTCATTTATCCATAAATATATTTGTTTATCCGAAGTTGTTGATGATGTGTTCTGATTACGCTGTAGTATTTACTTCTGGTCTGAGCAAACAATGGTATAAACTCAAACTGATATTAATTTCAGCCATTTAAAAGTTGAACACACAGTGATAGTAATAAATAGTGTATTTTATTAATTTATTTAACAGCGTTTAACAGACAAATGGTAGCTGCGTTATTGTTTGAAAAAGATGAAGACGTGTTTGTGTTTTGAATATTTTTTACTTTTATTTTGTTGCTCTTGGTAGACTAAAGTGGGGGTCGATCCAAGTGTTTGCATTGATAACTGGGGGTAACCACCTAAAATTAATAATGGCCCAGACACACGCGACAGTTTCACTTACAGATTTGTGGTAGTAAGCTAAGAATGTAAATGGCTGTTAACTCTGATCTATAAATTGGAATAATAAGTTAGCTAAGAATTTAAATGGCTGTTAACCCTGATCTATAAATTGGAATAATCGACTGCAGAAATCAACTCTGACTGGTGGGGGACGAAAATTTGAAAGCACCAGTTCCAAAACTTACTTTTCGTCTGGTTCTTTTTAACAATTTGCATTAGTAATTAATGTCGAGCAGACATAAGTAGAAAGGGAAGAGGAAGTAAATTCACTAAGTGTAGCACCCATTCGAAGAGGCGACTTGAAATCACAGCTGAAATCAACACCTACTCTTCTGTTCATTTTCTAGAGTCGTTCTTCTCATTTCACCCTTACCGTTGTATTGAACTATTCAAATTGTACCAAGTGTTGTAAGGAAACAGTAACGCTCAACTCTATTTGTCCTTGTTTTATTTTATTTATTTTGGTAGTTATATCCTGTGTTTTTGTAATGAGATATTGTACGGGTATATGTTTGACCACATTTAATTACTGTTAAGTTGGTACATCGAGTGCGTGCACACCAGAGAGTGTATGTATCTTTGAGGAGGACGAGAAAACAATATGGTGGGTGCGGGAACATTATTGTAAGCTGCTTATGTTTTGATAAGTGCATAGTAAAGGTGTTCTGAAAAGACGCGGTGAGTAATTAAGTATATAGATGTGTACTTATATTGGTCAAAATGGATAATATGAACAGCGCAAGTGGTATGAAATAAACTGTGGATGTATATTTTTATATGCTAAATACAAGGTGACGTTATTTGTATTGTTTGTGCGTGTCTAGGAGCTTACAATGTTTAATGGCTTGTGAATAAACCTGATGTGGGTGACTGTAAAATAAGAACGAGGTAAGAAGGATTTGTGCTATTCGCTTCAAATTTGTGACACACGTTTCTGTGGTCATACTTTTTAAGAAAAAGTGTACATGAAAGCTAAACGAAAGATACCTTAGACGTGATGCCTCACGAAATTTACGAAACGATGAATTTCAATAGTAAAAAAAACCGCCATTTATAATAAAATTTTTCTTTCCAAAGATAGTATCTGCAATCTACAGCAGCGAATCTGAAACTAATTCCTCATCTAATACTGTTGTAACAATGTACGTGTTTTTTTCAGTCTGGTCCAGGCTGCATTACAATCTAACCACCAAGCCAGTATACTGCCGCCAAATAATCATGCGGCCATAATTTATTAACGAAAACTAAATTGTTTGCTTCATTGCTGTAACAATTTACGCATTTCTTCAATATGGTCTAGTTGGTCTGTTATCACGAAAACGTGGCAGAGATTACATTCATTACAATAGAGTGTAGATACTATCTTTGGCGTGAACAACTTGAATGGAAATGGGGTCTCTACTATTTAAATAGCATCGTTTCGTAAATTTCGTGTGACACCACATCTATGGTACGTTTCATTTCGTTTTCGTAGTCACTTTTTCTCAAAAGGTATGATGACCTGAGGAACACGTGTGACAAATTTCAAACAAATAGTACAATTCCTTCTTACCTCGTTCTTATTTTACTACTGCCCTGAAGTGTTAATACAAACAGGAAGGAACCTATTTATCTCAGTGTAGATAAAAAATTTAATCTTGTAGCCAAGAATAATTCTATTCTTGAGTCAGATTTGTGCCTATCCGGTCCTCTCGTCTAATTACCAGTTATATTGCAAGACGAAGAATTGAGGAGGACGATCCGAAGCCATAAAGCTAGGTAAGCAAGACTCTACCACAGGCGTGTTACATTTATGGATCTCTTGACGAGTATGACTGCCGCATTACCACAGGAATTGTTACAGCGTGTATAAAACTGCCGTTGAGCTCCGAAGATTATTGTTTTTGGTGTATGGGCGATGAAGCGAAGGAAAGACGTGCGGTACTGATCCCTTTCGACTGCGTTGAATTCCTGTGTGCTTTAACGAGGGGGGCGATAGACCGGCCGGGCAGGTCGATGCTGTAATTACAGACCTGACTCGCTTTATCCAATACGTTACGGGATATTGCTGCTATCTGAGCCGCCATCTTAATTACCTCAGCGGAC
>JARYHS010011408.1:117363001-117427362 GCA_031002005.1 Vandiemenella viatica
GAGTTTTTGTAGATTGAGATGGCACTTTCTGCTCGTGAAAGATAGTGCCAAAGGTGCACAGTTTAATATCGATGAACTAGCAAACGATGTTATTTTGGTTTTTGTACAATTTGTGTTCGGACCGTTGCGTTTATGATTGCTTAGAATATTAAGAACAGCACTTCTTCAGCACTTTCTGTACAAAAAGAGCTTGTTCGTCTTTTCGTTAAATACAGTGATTAAATGTTCCGTATGATGGTAAACCATCTTAAACTACCACTAAAATCCTAAGAAAGAAAAAGACTCACAGATGTCAAGCCATAGCCAATTGTAAAAAGTATACAAAATTTTCAGATGTTAGAAATTTAATAACCAGTTATTAGGTAGATAACTTTAGTGGACAGCTATTTTTCTCATATTACGTTAATACACTCCAACTTGGTACACTTTTGAACACTACAATATGCAGGGTATTCTTCGTGACAGCAAATGTTATACTGAGGTAGAATCCAAGCTGGTTGTTGGCTATAAGTTAGAGCAAGAACATTTAAAAAATAAAAGTTGTGGTCAGCCATGAGTAAGAGTGGTGAAGGGGTTTAAACTACGAGTATAAGAGAAACTTTCTTTCCCAAATAAAACGATACCTGAGCCTAAGCAACAGAGTTACAATGGCAGGTATATAAGTATACGGTTGCGGATCCTGCGCCAGTACAAATGCTCCAAATGCCTACGAACTGGAAATAAATACAGCTAAGGACGGCTGTGTAAAACATTTAGTACTAGAGCATTCAAAACTAGAGCTGCGATTGGATGGTTAATGAGGAAAAGACAACATAACATGCCCTAAAATCCTAAATGATTATGCAGCTCGTGATAAAAAAAATATTACAACACCTTAAATTAATCTACTTGCGAGAGGTAGAATGTGACGAGTCATAAGCTAACACCGTCTCCTCAATATAGTGGTCAGCCGAGTGACACTTTCGATTCCTACTCGCACATCGCGAGTGAGTCAGGATGGAATGTGGGGTATTCCACGGCGAACTAGTCAACCCCAGCCAATGCAGCCGGCAATTTATACACCCCCGGCACGACACGGCTCTGCACGCCATTCGGGTAACGACTACACGGTACCCTAGACGTGGCGTTGTGTTCGCAGAACCCATTACGGTTACGGGCGGCAGGCTTTCAGCACCACAAACGCGTTGTTCCTACCTACAACCACGAATTAACAGCCATCGACCGGCTCGCCAGCGAGACTCGTATTAAAGGCTACACTGGCGGATCAACGAGGAGACCGCATAACTACAACGTAGTTTGTTGTCAATCCTTAAATTAAGATTACGTATGAGGCATTAAAAATGTTGGTATAGTGCTGAAACTGCAACACGAGGTAACATTTACACTTTTTGACAATTTTACAATACAGGAACAGGATGTAAGGAGACAGAGAGAAATAAAGAAATTACCAAGTTACATGAAACATCAATAGGCCCGTTTTCTTTCAGTTCTTTTTATGGACGTGTTTAACTCCAGTGACGTGAAATACAGTATTTGCTACGGTTTTCCTAACATTTTATGACCTCTTATATATATTTATTAACCTAATTACGATGGTTTATGGCAACTACAAAAATACCTTAACAATTAGACCACAGCCAAAAATGTAGAGACAAATTATGTCATTGGCATGCATATGATTTATTACAGAATGTTCAACGCCCAAAAAAATATCCCGAGGTCTTAATGACAGCTAATTATTAACCTGCAGATGTTTGTTTGCCCCCCTTACCCTTCCACAAAGCTGAGCATTATTACCATCGGCTTATTGCACCATTATTTTCCCTCTAAATGATATCACACCCTTACCGATTCTGGTGGCTACATGAATAAATAAAAGAAAGTATTGATTTTACTAAAGAAACTATTTTAAAAAATCTTGAAATTTTACGATTATTCGGCCAGCCTATGACAACTTCCTATAAGAGAATAAATGTTCTGGCGTATGATTAGTTTTCTCCAGCAGTGATGAGGTTCAAACCGAAGAGCTCTTGATCTATTCCACCTTTGTCGGGAATAGACTATACATTAACATGCAACTCGAACCACGGAGTGTTTTCCAAGTTCTTCACACAAACAACTCAATCATTGTAAGAGGGCAAAAGCATTTACACTGAGGTAGCTACCGCCATCTGTTGCCGCCACGATTAACGTACCAATTAAACATATTAAAATAAGCATTTCGTGTTAAAAAGTACTTTACAAGTGGGGATACCTTCGAATTGTGGAAACCGAAGGCCGTAGTGGGGGATATCTGAACAGTTTACAAACCGAAAAACTAATCACGGCAGGGGCTTGGATGACTTATTGTGAGTGGAATGTTATTTAGAAAAAGAGGAGCCCTATCTCATAACATTGATACGAAAATAACCTTGTTTGCCACGATGATGAACAGTAGTGGCCCAGTGACGTCTTGTGAGTGTAAGCCTGTTATCAACAAATGACGTGGAATATAAACAAGAATCTAAAATTACACAAGAGGTTTGTTTCTCCAGATACGAAAGCATTTACCGGCCGTCATTTTCAGCACTTGGTTCAACGATCTGGCTTCACGATTCAGACTGTTGCGGTTAACTTTATCGTAACTTTTCCAGTGCGTTTATATAAGCGCTTACAGAGAGCAAACAGTGAATATAAAACCGCCATTTCATCTAGAAGAGTAGTTCAGCTTGTATATCACCTTTTAAAAATATAATTTGTCATGTGTTTTCGCTAATACAAAAGAAATAAAAGAAGGCTCTTATTGTTCTTGGAAATTTGCTTCATTGAAACAGTAAATACGCGGTGACCTTCCGCTATCTTCTAATGGAAGCAGGTGAAACGCACAAAAATCTTGATATAGACCATTTTTTCAATTATGATACTAATCTCTTAACACGATATTTTAAATGCATATTTTTTTATCATCTATGTTATGTTTTAGGAAAATATAACCAACAACTGGAAACGATTTAACACTCTGTAAGAATCTTTTCTATCAGCCTACCTAGAAATGTAATCTTTGAATCATCGATTCAAAGCAGTAGAACCAATTGCAACGTTCTGTAATTAATTCTCGAGAATTGCACCTTGACTGCTATGCCCTCGATGTGGTGCAATTCAACGACCTTGTCTCATCCACTTCATCCTTACGTAAATGCAAAGAAGAGGGTCCATGTGCGAGGTAGGAACAAATATGTGCCTAAGTATTGAACTAGAGAGCAGGTCACACCTTTCAGCAGTCGGCGATGAACTGCAGGCAATTCCCGCAGCCGTAGGTTTGAACCCAGCTTTGTATACAAACCTGTTAAGATGGTTTAAACAGTATCAAACTGAGACATTATTACAATATTGTCTGGATTAAAACAATACCTTACAAGACAGAAACTTCAGCAGTTCCCGTAATTGTGAACAACGTGTAATATGAAGCTCGTTCCCAAGCACGTCAACAGTATAAGCTTGTGGTAAAAGAGAAATCTTTTTTATTATTATTATTATTTTCTTTTTTAAAGAAAAGCATCCTAGCGAACATACTAACACTTAGTGAATTCCTCCAAGAAACAATATCAAGTTTCTCATATCCACCAGTGTTTCATCTGCAATTCCGGAGACACAGCAGCAATGCCTTTTTATTAGTTCACAATTGCTGTTCTACGATATTCCTGTTTTCATCTGCAAGTACTTCAAATTGGGATGGCTAAGATAGAACAGCCTGGATAGTCAATAGTAATGGTTGATCACAAAAGAACGCCACCTGGGGATTTTTTTCCCCGGAGTCCTTTAAATTACTGGACCTCTTATTTGTGAAAAAGAATGATGGTCGGCTGTTTGCTTACAGGCTTACAGCTTGCGAGTTCAACACCTTGATTCAAAGAAACGTCTTTGCAGATTGCAGCCTCGTGGTTACAAACAACCTGAAGTTTAGCATGCAGTTGAAGCTACAGGTCAAGTACAAGCAGTGTTGATCCAACAATGCTTGGGCAGTGGGCAAACTAAATGCCTTTATTGACAACTCCATTTCGGTCCTAATCTACAGCGTCAAACCGAATAGCAGTGAACTGGATCTTCGCTTCCTACATCGCAATTTCAGTCCCAATATGACCTTGTTGTCAAATGTTTAACACCTCTACCAACGACCCAATTTCGTTCATAATCTTGCTTAGACAGTCCAACAAATTGGGTGACACTCCGGATATCGGAAGTGAGTATCCTCCCAATATCGGGAGAAGAGTCCAATTTGCCGGACTGCTCTTGCCGATTGAGACCGAAATTAGGTCGTCATTGAGGGCCTTAAACGGTTTCTGCCTGTGCATAACAATTTCATTGTTAATCATCGAAACTAATTAATTCTTTCGTATATTTGCTCGATTTTTTGTGTTGCAGATGGTGCAACAAGGTGTAGATATAATACACTAGAAATTTCTCTGTAATACAACGGACATCGTCCACACAGTATGAAACGATGATTTTTTACTAATGGTAGCGTCAAGAAGCACAGGTATATAGATACGACACTCAGTTCTAATATTGGTTTACAAGAAGTTACCATACATCATCGAAACCCATTAAATTATACAAAAGCTCGGGGAAAAGTAAGAGAACAAAATAGTGTTTCGTTTCATTCTTGACTTACGTCAATTCCCTAACATGCCGAAACCAGCAAAACAATTTTATACAAGATGTACAAGATTATTATCCCTGATGACGGACAAAATAAAAAACATTGGGCTCAGCTGACAACAATAGGAATCTCGAGCGAACTGCTTGCAAATAATGCAATTGCTTATATACAAAAACAATCAACGCTATATCAAGAACAAATTGTCACTAATAGATACTACCAATAAATGATACAATAGTTTACAATCAAAAAAAAAATATCAATTTTACAATATAATCGATCATTTCTAAGTTCTGTACTGGTAGCTTACCTTGGGCTCCGTCTTGAGCTTCTTGGCGGGAGGCGGCGACGTCGAGTCGTCGACGCCGTCGTGGACAGGGGGCGAGCCACCCGCCTTGACCGCCGTCAGCGTGGGCGGCTGGTGCAGGGGCGGGGGCAGCAGAACGGGCGAGGAGGGCGGGGGCGGGCCGGGGGCAGCCGCCAGCAGCGGCGGGCCCGGGCCCGGCCCTGGGAACACCACGCGCGCCTGCTGCGGAGGCGGCTGCTGCGGCACCACCACGGGCGGCTGCTGGGGCAGCGGCGGAGGCACCGCCGCCTGCTGCTGCAGAGGCGGCACCTGCTGCTGCGGCGCGGCCTGCGGCGCCGGCGGCGGCGGCTGCTGTGGCTGCTGCACCGCAGGAGCCGCGGGAGGCCGCACCACGCCGTTCACGTCCGGCTGCTGCTGAGGCTGCGGGGGCGGCTGCTGCTGCTGAGGTGGTTGTTGCTGCTGAGGGATCGGCGCGGGTACCGCGGGCGCCGGACTCGGAGGTGGCGCGGACTGCTGCTGCTGGGCCTTGCTGCCCTTGTCGGCGCCACCGCCGCTACTGTGCTTGTCGCGCGCCTTGTCCCGGCGGTGGCCGCTGGAGCCTCGCTTGCTGCCGCCGCCGCCGGACTGCTGCGCCTGGTTCGTCTTCTTGCTGGCTCCTCCTCCGCTGCCCGTACTGCTACTGTTGCTGCCGCCCCCGGAGGACGCGCCGCCGCTGCCGTCGCTGGCCTCGCCGCCGTTCTGCTCCCCGGGCTTGACGATTTCATGTTTTGCCTCGGACGTCTTGGTGCCCGGCTTGGTACGCTTGATCTTCATCTTGAGCCCCTTGTCGACCGTGGCCGAGTGCTCGACAGCCATCTTGGCGCCCTTGCCGCCTCCAGGCTGCGACGCCTGCTGCTGCTGCTGTGCTGTTGCCGTCGCCGCCATGATGCCGCCGCCCCCCACCACCGCCGCCCCCTTCTCGTTCGTCTTCTCTATATCGGCATCCAAGTCTATGATGAGGTCGCCGATGCCGATGTCCCACTCATTATCGTCGTACTCGAAGTTGGTGGCCGCCTGATCGGCCTGCTTGGCCGGCTGCTGCTGCTGGGCCGCTGACCTGGGGTCTGCCACCTTCGCTCGGTGGCCGCCGTCCAGCGGGTTGTCTCTCATTGGGGCAGCCATGCGGCCGGCCGGGTCCGTGGCGAGCCGTGGTGTGTGCGCTGCCCAGGACCCCCGCACGGCGCCACCGCCTCGCACATCTTAGCCCCTGCAACCAACACCACACTCATTACAAGCCCTGTCTACGTGACTAAGCGGCTCAACAGATCTTGATGAAACTCGCTAAGAAAATACTATGCATCATATAGGAAGGATATAGGATACTGTTTTCTGGATAAATAACATATTTCGTTATGAAATTTTTAAAACTAACCAAACTGTGTCAGACAGATGGATAATGTGTGCAAGTCACTGTAATGTTATATTAGTCACTCAGGCTTTGTTTCCCTCGCAGTCAGTTTGCTCATATCTGTTGATGTACAGATACAACTTATTATATAGTATAAATACGGATTTGCGGAGCATTGGACTATTATTTTGTTTTTATATGTAGCTAGCACATGGGTTTCCAACCCCCAAAGTGTATAATTGTGTACAAAATTATATTGACATAAGTGCTCCCAGAAAGTGACATAATTTACTCTACCGGAGGAACTGTTGTAGGTAGTTGACCCCTCACAGTTAATTTGTTGATTTTTTAAACATGTTTCAAATTGGTTCTTTTCATGGGACAGGTTCAATGATAGATGGCATGGTCATGGCTTCCCCGTCATACTATCCAGATTCGTGCTTTTTGAATCACCTGTTACGTAACTTACATCTTTCTAAATCCAGAAAATTCTAAATCCACTCGTACGAAGTCACGGGTAACAGCGAATTAGTTACGTTTAATAAGGATTTTGAAAATTTATTAACTATTCGAATTATGCCACTTGATAAATAAATACTGAAAAACCTCGTTCCTTGAACCCATAAAAAGCGGGACACCTTTGATACTTACCTATTGCTGCAGTTCTTTGGGGAATGCTGACTTGTTATCCTGGGATATCTGCTGAAATCGCTAGCTTTCGCAATTTACATGTAACTGGCAAAGTAATTAACAGAAGGGAATCAAAACTGTGGCTTGATTCATATATCCTCCACCGATGGATAACTTTACAAGTTTTATCGCTAGTGGATGCATTAAAATCCAAAACTATTGTTAGTGGATGCATTAAAATCAGAAACTTATAGAAAAGATACCATCACATTACATCTCTCAAAAATAAACTACGAAAAATCCAATCACCAAATAATATTACTGAGGATTTATTGCAATATATATATATATATATATATATATATTTAAGTGAATCATCGAAAACAAATTTTCTTACCAGGTTGGTAAGATAAGTGCAACTGTTAATAAGACACATGCTTACTGCAAAAAATCTAGAGATATTGGTAGTAAGAATACCTACGCAATGATGTTGGATCGGACAAAAAATTATCTAAATAAAAACTGGGAACAAAATTTTCAAAAAAATCGATAAGAGGCAAAATATAACGAGCAATACAAAAGTTACTGGAGCAAAGCTGAAGTATTTTATTGATGATTTCCATTTAATCAAAGAATTACTTTATATATACATCGCTACATACCTGTATTTCAACAGTTTTTGCAAGGTAAATATGTATTCTAAGGAAGCCAACAGCAAAACAAAAAAGAAAAATGCGGGTTTAAATGGTCGAAAACTTATCAGTAAGTTTTATCACTGTGCGTAAGAACTAACGATGCATAATAAATACCAGGTGGTGTTATTTGTTTCGATTTAATCACAAAGTTAAGAACGATTCTTAGGAAAAAATGTTTCATCTGTTCCAGATCCAATGAATCCCACTTGTAACGTAAAAAGTAAGCCAAGTTGCAGAACGACTGAAAGATAAAAAAAAAAGTCTACTAATCCAGTGTCAGCTTTCAATCACAGTACCGTTTTGATTTATACATATAAATGTATATAGTAAAAGGAGAGTGGGTTACAATTCACTAATTTTTCGTTATTCATTACGATGTTCAACAGACTTTTAGACATTTCCTCCATTTTCCATTACACTGCACTCGAGGGGGTCGTGGGTCGCTTTCAAAATTCAAGGTCCCGAGATCTAGTCTCGGTGCTCATCTATCTTGATACGAGCTATTACCACGATGATCCTTGGTTGGTTAAACTATAGGTCCCAAGTGAAAGGAGTTTGCCGTCCTGCCTCTAACCTAATGGGTTGGTACGTCTTCTTCAGCAGGCTCAAACCAATTTTGCGCTTTTAAGGAGAGGTAACGGCCAGTAAAGACAGACTTCAAGCTAGCAACAGAAACAGCGTCTAACATCGAACTTGAAACGCTGAGTCATGTACCGATCGTTGCAGGCATTCTGGTTTCCTGTTATAGTGTTCCAAATGTTAAAACGAAATGAAAACACTCAGATTGTCTGATCATTCAATTCCTATACAAAAAGAATTGTAACGAAAGTCAAAAAGCCGAAAGGAGAAGTTTATAAATGGAACTTCATCTGTAAATACAGCAAACGTGTAACTGTGAAAAAATCTTCATATGCACAGAAGGAATCGGTCTCCTCTTTTTTTTTTTTTTTTTTTTTTTTTTTTTTTTTTTTTTTTTTTTTTTACTGCCTTTTTGGATAATCGGGATTTACGAAAAAAATAGCCGGTCGTAATTTGATTGGGTTTCAAATAATGTCTGCTGTCCTGGTAGTAAACCAGGGTGTGTTTCATTTTAACGTGATGTAGAAAATCTGTGAAGTTTAAGACAAAAGGCTTAACAAATTAGTTTCCGATTGTGCAGTCTGTAATCCGAACAGCATTTAGCTTAACTTTACACATGGGTGACATCAATATTTCTGATTTTCTTTCCTCAAATTCCGTAAAGAGTTTTGGTAACTATTTTAAGAGGTTAAACTCTTTCCATGTTGATTACTCTATCATTGGCGAAGCGGCTGGATCCTTGCGAAGAATTTTAGAGTCATAATTAGGGTTATGATCGTTAGGGCAAGTCATATTTTTTTCCTGCCTTCTTTTTGAGCTGTAATAGGCCTACTGAATTAAACATTGATTGAACACTTTTGATTGTATATAATTACGAAGTCTTTCTCCTCTACGGGGAGGATATTTATTGTAAAGTCAAGCAGCTGGAGAAGTTACGCAAGAGAAAATCCAGACTTCTCAGCGCGCTCGCCTTTCTTCAGCGCTGCAGGGACCAGGACATCGACCCACGGTTTGCTGAGATTCGGCACCCGATTGACTCTTTCGCAGCGAAGAAAATTCTGCGGCGGGCCAGCTTGGCTCTAGTGCGGGAAAGGATACGGTATACCAGGCGTGAACTAGACTCCGTGTCTAAAGCACTTTTTGCAGTCCACCTGTTTCTATCAAACCACATGCACCGTGACGCCTGGGACTGGATAGACAGTTGTACTGTGGCTGGAAGTTGTAAGGTTCAATACAACGCAACGGCACGTCAATGCGGCAAGTTCTCTCGGCTCGCCCGATGTTCCAAGCCACTCTCAGAGCCAGACAGGAGTACAGTCATCAATCTCAGCGGTGAGGTAATGGACTCTGACACCATATCGGTGCTATCTAAAGGACTAAATTTTGCTCCAGTACCGAAGTCCATACCGTACAGAGAGACTCTTACCGGCGTTGAACAGGCCGTCCGTGGTTTGCCTATGGAGGATGCAGAAGAAATGAGGCGTGAAACCTGCCGTATTTTATGCAAATCAAAGTCACCACGGCCCAACATCACAGCTGCCGAGAGGAGATCACTTCGGGCATTGCGGAAAAACACAGGCATTATTGTCTTACCGGCAGACAAAGGTAACGCTTCTGTAGTGCTTACTATGGAAGATTATCGTCGAAAGGTGGAAGAACTCCTGAAAGACACATCCTATCGCAAGATTGCACGGGATCCTACCAACGCCGTGGTGAGAAAAACGACAGCTCTTCTTAAGAACTCAGGGCTGCCAGAAGACACCGTTAAACAGCTACTACCCCGGGCTGCTGTTCCTCCAAGGCTCTATGGACTCCCCAAGATCCATAAAGAGGGTACCCCATTACGGCCAATAGTAAGTACCATCAGATCAGCTACATATTTGCTTGCCCGATATCTAACTGGGCTGCTGACACCATTAGTGGGTAAAGGTCCTCATCACGTGACCAACTCTGCAAGATTTATAGATGTCATCAAAGAACTCCACCTGCAGCAACATGATTTACTGGTGAGTTTCGATGTGGTGTCACTGTTCACTAGGGTCCCTCTCACTGACACACTGTGTCTACTGGAACAGCATTTTGAGCCTGCCATATTGGAGTTATTCCGGCACACACTCCAATCCTCGTATTTCTTGTATGACGGGGAGTATTACGAACAGGTTGATGGAGTGGCCATGGGCAGTCCTTTATCGCCAGTTATTGCTGATTTCTTCATGGAGAACTTTGAAGACAAGGCACTAGCAAGCGCTCCTATGAAGCCCACCGCTTTCTTCCGATACGTTGATGATACCTTTGTGGTCTGGCAACACGGCAGAGACAACCTTGAAGCCTTTCTCCATCATCTTAACAGCAGAAACGAAAACATCAAGTTTACGATGGAGGTGGAAGAAGAAGGCCGGCTACCTTTCTTAGATATTCTAATAGAAAGGAAACCTGACGGGTCTCTAGGACATTCTGTGTACAGAAAACCGACGCACACAGACCTATACCTGAACGCGCGTAGCCATCACCATCCGGCACAGCGCAAGACGGTACTCAGCACGCTTGTACATAGGGCGCGAGCGATATGCGATTCGGACAGTCTACCCGGTGAATTGAGTCATCTGCGTCAGACCTTTCGACGCAACGGGTACACTGATTATCAGATAAGACAGGCATTCCGAGAGCCGACACGTAGTCTCAACAACACCAAGAAAGAGCCACCTGATCGTCTCGCCTTCTTGCCGTACTCTGGCGCCACAACGTCCAAGATAGGACGGATTCTAGCAAAATGTGGAATCAAGACCGTTTTCCTGCCACCACCGAAGGTGAAGAACATCTTGCGCTCCCCCAAGGATGACCTTGTTTTGCGGACACCTGGGGTATATAGCATTAGTTGCGAGCGTGGAAAGAGCTACATTGGCCAGACGGTGCGGTGTGTTCACCAACGTTGTCTAGAACATGCACGACACGTTCGTCTGGGGCAGAAAGAAAAGTCTGCGGTGGCGGAACACAGTCTAGAACATGGCCATGGTTTTGATTTCGAAAATACCAGAGTACTGGCGCATACTGGGAGCTTCTGGAATAGCATCCTTACAGAAGCAGTAGAAATTCGTCTCGCGTCTAACCTCGTCAACCGCGACAGCGGGTACCAGCTGAGTGAAGCCTGGACGCCAATCATCAATACTATTCGTCGACAGCGCGACCGAGACGCATTACACGGCGCGTCCAGATCAGCGGAAAGTTCGGTAGTAACATAAGCGAGCAATTTGTTGCTCAGGCATTAATGATTAGCTTATGGGTAAGTTTTTGCCTTCTGACTTTTCCTTCTACCGAACGATGAGTTACTACGAGGCAGGACCCCGGCTACCATTGGTTACAAATCTGACCAATCACGTGGCAGCATGGCTCAATATGAGGCCCGCAACGTATTCGTGTTGACCCATCAGTTAGACAAACAATTTATCGTGAAGGCTTTGTTTTCGGATATCTTCTTTGAAGGAGCGGTGATTTTAAGCCCATCCGCTATATGTCATGTGAAAAAGGACATCAAATCTAGCCGTAACTCCACCTTGGCATCGATTCAAGCCGCAACGAGATTTGACCCCTGCTACGACTGGTTCCACAGCCGACCAATCAGAGGTTAGCAGCGGGAATCTGGTCTAGCTCAGCAGCTTTTTTTTTTTTTTTTTTTTTTTTTTATGTGTCTCAGCCTCAACGGCCTGTTTGCGAAAAAGTTCCGTTGCCGGAGCAACACTACTTAATGTGTCTCTCTGTGGTGGATAGGATTGTTTGGGGACACTTTTTATTACTCTTTAGGGGGAGAAAGGGCTGTGGGCGCCTTAGGCGCCCTTTTACCAAAACCCCCTCAGGTTTTGCATATCAGCCGGGGATCATTGTCGTAATCAGCTGCGTTAGCAGCTGGACAATCATCCCCAGCTGGCTGTCTCTTTCGTTTGCGTGGTTGCAGCGCCAGTGCTGCGGATGGCTCGTATCTGCTGTCGGCTGTTTCAATGGAAACCAGCTGTTTGGTGTGGGCCTGATCGCTTGATGAGATGTCCTGCCCTCCTTCCGTGTTGCTGGTCTACTGTCGGCGGGTTGGGGTGCTCTTCTTCCTGCCTCGGCGCGAAGACGCTTCCTCTCGGGACAGCCTCCGTAGCAAGCGGCGTGGTCAGCACCACAGTTCGCACACGTAGGCGTGGCATCACGCGGTCGTGGGCAAACCGTGGCGCTGTGGTTTCCACCGCATCTTACGCAGCGTTCTTGGCTGCGGCAGTCCTTTGCCAGGTGCCGGTAGCGCTGCTTCGCATGTTCCTGACCTCACTTCACCAGAAGATGGCGCCGACGAATCAGTGCGCCGAAATATTGTGTGCTTATTATAACACTTCTATAACTCGGCTAGTCACCCGAGAGCATTATTTGGACTTTTGATTGTATTTAAATGCATTTTATATTGCGTATAAATGCATAGTTAGGACATTTTTCTAGTTTTGATGAAGGCATATTTTGAGGAAAAATCTGGTAATTTTTTAATAGTACCGGGAATTTAGTAGATATAGATGAGAAGAAATTAAGATAAATATTCACAGAACTGAACTCCCATCGTATATTGGAGGAAAAACCAAATTAATTGTCACTGAATTGGTCAGAATTCACCAGTCAAGAATTAAAGTTATACGTTTTTGTCATTTTCTAAACGTTAATGTTTCGCCCGCCTATTAATCTCGACATTACACCAGCAGCAAGCATGTCTCAATGAAATACTTTTGAAAATAATCCTCAGTCAGTGTTAAATCTGCAGTGGATTAGTGGGTACCGACATGCCGAAAATTAAATTTTCTGAAAGTGAGAAGTTACAGGGTTACGTAAGGGAATTTTGAGAGGAGTATTTTAGGGCAGATGAAAAACTTCTGTTTAATTATATGAAATTAAAGTGACTTCTATGCTGTCTACGTGAAAGCGACACAACTAGATAAAATAAATTATGTGTAACTGAGCATGTTTTAATATAGCAAATTTAAATATTTGGTCATATTTTGTAATTTTTAGGTCATATTTACCCGTTTTTAAGGTCATATTTTCCTGCATATTTCTTTTTTTTTGTCATAAAGATCTGAACCCTAATCTTAATACACTTTTTTATAATATGTATCGTTCGATATTTCTTGTGAACAGATAAAATAGAAAAAAATAAGTGGGCCAGTGCGAGTCGAGCTTTGTGCTGTTATAGTCCCACACAACCTCTTCTTTTTTTTTTTTTTTGCTGATCAGTTTTTCGACTGGTTTGATGCACTCCTCCATCCCTTCCTATCCTGTTGTAACCTCTACATTTCTACATACCCCTTACAACCCACGTTCTCAATTATCTGCTTCATATACAGTTTTCTAATCTCTGTCTTCCTCTACAGTTCTTACCTTCGACTGTACCCTCCACCAGCAATTTAACCAATCCAGCATTTCTCAAAATACGACTCCCAGCCTGTCTCTTCTTTCTGTAAGCTTCCTCCACAAACTTCTCTTCTCACCCATCATTTCCAAAACTCGTTCATTTCTTACTTTGTCAGTCCACTTAATTTTCAGCATTCTTCTGTAGCACCACATTTCAAATGCTTCAATTTTCTTTCTTTACAGTATTCCTAAAGTCCATGTTTCGTTACCATAAAGTGCTGTGCTCCACATATAAGAGTTTTAAAAAGTTCTTTCTAATTCCTTGGTCAATATTTGAAACTAAAAGGTTTCTCTTTTTCAAGAAGGTTCTTTTTGCTAGTGCTATTCTGCTTTTAACATCATTCCTGCTTCGGCCATCGGTTGTAATTTTGCTTCCCAAGTAACAGAATTCACTTACTTCTCCTATTGCATCCGATCCTATTTTTATATTTAATCTACTAGTATTGGTATCATTTCTGCTTCATTTCATCACTTTTTGATTTATATTCAGTACAAAATCTTCCACTCTAATGACTTCAATGCGTTGGCGGGTCAGGAGACAGTCGTTTGGCATAAAAATCAATGCTTTGTAAGGGAGTGAAATTGTTTTGCCGCGGCCCTGACTGAGATTTTAGTCAGGATCACGAGCGGAACTGACACATTGGAGTTAAGTGACATCAGCTGGGCGGTCATCCTCTGAAAAAGAAAGACAGCGCGGCCTCAGCAGTATCGAAAATAACACGAACACGTGACAGCTAAAACTAATGAAAAGCTTCCTTCGTCGTCAGCTCGCTGCCCTTGGAGAACTTCAATGAAAATATAATATAAAGGATTATAATAGCAACTACTTCTTTGCTGGCGAATATCCTTGTCAAACCCGAGAGTTACACTAGTTTTAACGGCCGTCAAAAATGACGGCAATCACCTATGGTGGTGGTAGGAACTTGTTCTGGAAAAGTTTCTAAGGAAAAACGGATACCGATTAATCATCTTTTTTTTTGTTGATGACGGAAATTTTAAATGTTATGAAAATGTTTCTAAGTGAAGTATAATTTCAAAAACAGGAATAGATAAATTTCGTTTAAACTTTATCTGAGTTTTAATAAACTTCACTGTTTCCTATCTTCTATCAAAAAAATTTTAGGTTATATTGCGACCTGGTTCCAGTAACTATTACAGAGAATACAGCGTAAGCATGGGATGTTCTTCTCCTTACATGAATTTCTGCATTCAGTCATCGAAAAATAAACAAAAAGCAACATGCAAATTTAAACGAACATCACATTATAATTTTTTATATCTCTGTATCGCATTATAATTCGTATCTGTGCTACACAACAGACAATTGTATTTCAGCTGGCATCGCAATTACACTTTGTTTTAACAATGTAAGTGCAAATAAAATAAAGCTCAATTATCTATTTGAAATTTACACTTCCTTTTAGTAGTATAAACGTAAATGAAGTCAGTACAGTTATTGATATGAATTTTGCAGATTAGCTAAACAGCGCTGTGCTGGCAGTCAGTGTAACCAACACTTCGGACATTATCGCCGAAGATTGCCGAGCCATTGACGTGAGCGCAGTCTCCAGGCAACGCAATTTATTGAAGGGGATGGCGACCGAGGAGCGTTCACAAGGTTTCAAGATTATGTGGTGGACTCTGTTCCACGGCCACTAACGCCGCGCCACCTTGCCAGCTACAGAAATCATTCTAGGTGAATGCAGAGGAGGACCATGGCCGAATGGCTTTACGTTCATTGCCCCTCCCATCCTCTCCGGACTCTAAGGACCTAGACGTCTGCAAGCTTTAAGACTATAAACAAAAGACAAAAATTGAACCACTAGTGCAATCGTTAAGTATCAATAAAATTTATTACAGTTATATTAATATTCAATCAACTCTCAGTTAAGGGCTCTAGTATAGTATTAATAGGCTAGATGGCAAAACAACCTAAAAGAGAAAAATTCTGCTTGTTTTGCTAGAAACTGTAGCAGATGTAAGTATTTTTAATATTTGTGCAGGATATGATCGATATTGTAGACAAATTTTCAAGTTGATAGGCAATACACTCTCTTTAGATAGGCCCGGTAATAAGGCTGCTCTGAAATCGACAAGTTTGACGGCCGCACTTAACGAGCTCTAAACATCTATAACTCACATCAAGGGGGGGGGGGGGGGGAAGAGATAAATATTTTGACCCCATTTATATTTTTAAAAAATTAAATGGTATATGCGGTTTGGGTCAACAAAACACATAATATGTGAAGATTTGAAGTCTCCAACTGATTCCGTCCACGTCGTGGTGGCCAGTGACAGAAGCCAAGTGTTGGGGAGTTTACATGTCCTCGTATGTGTACAATGGGATTTCTACTTCACAGAATTATAACCAGCCATGCCCTAGAACACCCGCACTAGCCACCAAACCATTCTACTACCCCAGGTTTGTATTCACTTAACTAACAGTTATACAGTTTAATGCCACGCATCCATCTAAAAAGTGGTGCAGAACATGATGGACAGAGATTAAATTAAAGGGGCCATACACGTTACGACGGTCGTATGCGACAAATCCGATACTGAATGGATTGCTCATAAAGCGGACTGAACGACCCAGGTCATGTGGCAGGTCCGTTGAAATTATCATCAACCTTTGCGTCGCGAACGCACCGTGAGTGTTGATGCTTGAGACGGCCCTTGCGACCCAGCTATACAGTCTGTAAACGAATGTGCCATCGTGTAGGCTTCAACATGGAGGAAAAAAACGAAAAGAACTTTGTGACCGAGTTTCTGTCACTATGCGGACGGCATTCGTGTTTGTGGTCTGCTCAAAGTTCAGCAGACATTTGGCGTGTGAAAAACAAACCAAAAGAAAAAAAGCCAAAGAATATTACCCGGCAGCAAATGAGAAGTATGCTATCACAAAAATTGT
Organism: Vandiemenella viatica; assembly: GCA_031002005.1. Taxonomy (NCBI): domain Eukaryota; kingdom Metazoa; phylum Arthropoda; class Insecta; order Orthoptera; family Morabidae; genus Vandiemenella; species Vandiemenella viatica. The sequence goes on from JARYHS010011408.1 coordinate 117,379,577, forward strand.
TAACCTACTTTTTGCATTCCGTAGTGACTAAATCAAAGAAAACAGGAACTGGACCGGATGAAATTTATAAACCTCCCCTTTGGTAATACGATTTATTACTTTGTATACCTGAAGATGAAATCGGAAGAGTTGGAATAACATTAGAAGATAGTGATTTGGTAAGCAAATATTATTTTTTGCCCTATTATGATTAATCTGTATCTCAGTTTATTGTTCGTTATATTTTTCTTTCTTCGAGTCGGCCTGGAGTAAACTACACATACTTTCTTTGTGTTTTGTTTAGTTTGTAACAACAGTACATAGAGAGATATATTTCTTTTAATATGCGATTTTTTTCCAGAGTGATGGTTACCAGAGCGACTTCAATGAGTCACAACAAGCTCCATCATATTCGCCCCGCTCGGTTCCTGTTCCAGAGTTCTCGCTAACACTAACGTCATCAACACCATCACCTCAAGGCACTGGAGGTTTGTAATAAAAATCAACCTCTATTAAAAGAAAGAAGTGAATCTTATTGAAATCACTACAAAACATTTATCTGCTGATCTTATTGGTGGAAACATAACTGGATTGGTTCTCAGCTGAAGAAAACGTACTATGGCTAAGTAAACAAGCTTAGTGAGGGATGTTTCCAGTGTGTATCAAATATTGTTGCTCCATCCACAAGAGCAGCTTAATACTGACAGAGATGTATCGAAGCTGGAGCATTCCACCTCTCACTAAAGACATCCGACGACTATGCTGATGTTTGTAGAACCATATATGTTGTTTCTCAACCTGTCGTTCGCGGGCCCTTCGTAGTCCGTGAAGATGTTTCACTAGGTCCGCAGGCAGAATATTAAAAACTTAATTAACATACTTGTACTGTTATGGGGCTATAAACGAGTATAAACTATAAGCCCAAATTATTAAAAGCCACGAACCAACGACCAGGCAAAAATCTGGCGTTTCCAGGATGAGGATACATCATTGTTCCCACAATTCATTTCCAGTTGGCATCATAAAGAGCACCTTTCGTCTAAGGATTAAGTAAATGTCCGTTTTCTGAGAGAGTGTAGTAGCTTTGAAGTACCGCGCTATGTGATAGGATTGGCTACATGTGAATGGTGAAGTAAACAAAAATAAGAAGTGTAAGGTATAGTTACTTTTATTTTGTACATGTACGTCTCTGCTATAGAGTAGCATCCAGCCTATAGTAGCAGCATTATTGCTTTACTTACTAAATATTAAATCTCTGGTCATTATGTAATTAACTAGTAATAATCTACTTGCAGTTCCATAACTGTGTTTCAGTAGGAATTCAAAACATGCTTTTAGATTTACTATTTTATAATGATACAGTAAAATACGTCCCAGATGTTGGAATTATACACATAGGTAAAAAATTAGGCCCATATAACTGAATCGTCCCCAGCAGTATTTTTACCAATTTACAGATCCTCGGTTTGCAAAAAGTCGAAAAACGCTGGTCTAGGCGACCGAGGGCAACATATGTAAGGTAACAGGAATGTCGTTGACAGTCTTTATGACCGTCGTAACGTGTATCTTTAGAAATGGATGACTCAGATCCGTTATCAGTGCCGTATCAATGTTTTTATATTTACAGAACCAGTAACTTTGGTTTATTTTGGGTTTAACAGTACGTCAGCACTGAATGAACAGGTATCTCCATTTTCTCTACCCGTTTGGATGCTTGAGCGAACATTTCAGCGCAGCAGTTTGCAGTATCATTACGTCATACGCCCAGCATGCATAATCAGCACAGTGATTAAATTCTGCCCTTCCTCTAGTTCAACAAGATTCTCAGCCCTAAAGCCCCAAAAGTAAACAAAGGTGGAAATAATTTTACGGCACGGAGTATCCGAGTGAACAGAAAGACTGTGGACGGTTTGTTACACTGGCTATTTCTCTATGATGTCATACAGTTTAGTCATGGAGCGAGTCTACACACTGATTGAAGAGTGTGTTGGTGAAAAGCAAATCGTCAGTTATCGCACGTGAAGCATGTGACTCACTTCATTCACGCCAGTACTACGTTTTCGCAGAAATGTCGTAAAGTCGCCAGTCGAGTAACTCCATAAAGATAGTACGCGACACGGCCCTCGTAAATCACCGCTCGAAAGAAAGAGGAAGTATGTTTACGAGGCCGTAAAGAGGTCATCAGCAGCCAATAGTACGCAAACCGCTCGGTTATGTGGTGGCAACGGCCATTAAAACCCCGTAATTCAGCAGAGACAAGCCTCCAGTTAAATACTCTAACGCCAACATTTTTCAACCCGAGAACCAGTAAATTGGTAAAAATATTGCTGGGGACGACTAACTTTAACTTTTCTACCTATGCGTATATTATTAACACCTGGGACATATTTTACTGTGCCATTTTAGAATAGTAAATAAGTGCTGGAAAGGGTTAGTGAAAGGAGAAAAATACTCCAAGTAATAAAAGAGAGAAAGAAGAACTGGATGGGATACTTGCTGAGAGGGGAATGCCTGATAAATAGGGTTCGGATTTTTAGGACAAGTTATATTTTTTCCTACCTACTTTTTGAGTTGAAATGCTGAATTAAACACTGATTCAACGTTTCTGATTGCATTTAAATGTATTTTATATAGCATATAAATGCATATTCAGACCATTTTCCAAGTTTTGGTCCTATTTCGGTAATATTTGTAGTCATATTTTGAACAAAAATCTGGTAGTTTTCTAATAGTACCGGGAATTCACTAGTTATAGATGAGAAAAAAATAAGATAATTATTCACAAATTATACTTCTGCTAAACAGGTGGAGAAAGAAACTAATTTTCACTGTGCTCAGAATTCACCAGTCAAGAATTAAAGTTATATATTATTGTCACTCTCTAAACGTAATGTTCCGCCCGCCTTTTAATGTCGACAATGCATCAGAAGCATGTCTGTGTTGATCCGCGTCAATCAATATCTCAATGAAAAATCCTCATTCAGTGTTAAATCTACAGTGATAAATGAGTAGAAAACGATATTTTCTAAAAGTACGAAGTAACATAAGGGAATTTAGAGAGGAGTATTTTAGTACAGATGAAAAGAGTTCTATTCCGTAAGTTATCTGAAATTAAAGTGACTCCAACAAAACGATTTAAAACTTAATCTCCCAGTGTTGCAGCGGGAGCACGGAAGCAAATTATGCTGTCTACCTGAAAGCGATACTACTAGATAAAATAATTGATGTATAATTGAGCATTTAAATGTTTAGTCATATTTTGTCATTTTAGGCCAAATTTACCCATTTTTAAGGTAATATTTGCCTGCATATTTCTCCATTTTTTTGACCATAAAGATCCGTATCCTACTGATAAAAGACGCCTTGGAAGGTCTAGATTGTGGGAGGAGAATAAGAGGAAGAAGGAGCGCAAAATTACAGACAACATCAAGGAAAACGACAACTACATGGACCTTAAGGAGTTCATACGAAATACAGTTATGAAATTGGAAGTGAAATATTAAATATTGATAGTAACCAAATGAATAATAATGTTACTACAGGTTGGATGCTACACTATACCACCAATCTTCATGCAGAAAATAATATAAAAGACACCTAGTCGTTACACCTTTTATTTCTCCTGCTCCCCTCAATGAGTAAAATCTTCGAGAGATTATTGCTAAAGAGACTAGAGGCACACATCAGGACCGAAAATATCATCCCGTAGTTTCAATTTGGGTTCCAAAAAAGACACTCTGCAAGCCAGCAAATTATGAGAATAGTGGAACGTGCCACTACTACCTTCAATTTTCGTGGCTACTGCCCGCTAGTATTGCTAGATGTCGCACGGGCATTCGACTCCGTCTGGCATAGCGGTTTGCTCTTCAAACTTTATAACCAGGGTTTCCCCGGCCCTCTTGTAAAGCTGATCAGGAGCTATATACCTGGGAGATCTTTCAAAGTGAGGGTTGGCAATAATCTGTCAAGTCGCCGCCCCATAAGAGCTGGAGTACCGCAAGGTTCGGTCCTAGGTCCGGTACTGTATAATCTATATACCGCGGATATACCAGCCCCAGCCACAGTACGTACTGCAGACGACACTGCGTTCTTTACCGCGCACAGAAATAAAGCCACTGCAATCAGAAGATTACAAGAAGTCCTCCAGCAGACTGAAGCCTGGGCAAGACGTTGGAGAATAACTTTAAACTCGACAAAGACTCAAGCTATTATGCTGACCAGGCGCCTGGGGAAGCGTGACCGTCGGCAAAACCGCATGCGTAACCTACACCTAAATGGTGAAGACATCGAATGGACAACCACAGCTAAATACCTCGGCGTGATTTTGGACACTCGTCTAACCTGGAAACATCACATTGAGGAGACACGACGAAAAGTGGCAGCTAGGCTACAAGAGTTATACCCAATACTCAACAGGGATAGCTCATTGTCAGCCTGCACCGGCGTCAGTGTATACTGTAGCCTAATACGACCGGTGATTGAATATGCGTGCCCTGTGTGGGGATATGCATCCAAGGCCCAAATAAACCGTTTGCAAACGATGCAGAACAGATCACTTCGGCGAGCACTACATGTGCCAAACCGATTTCCCACAGCAGACCTCCACGAAGCAGCAGGTGTCCCAATGCTCCAAGAAAGAATTATGGAAATTACCAAATCTTTCTATAGGACATCACGAAAGTCGACTAACCCACTAATAGCAAATCTTGGCCAGTATTTTACTACCTTTGACAAACACAAAAGACCACTGTCAATTCTAACTAATAATTGAGAAAAACAAAGAGCAACCAAAAGGCAAACCACCAGTAAAGTGACTAAATCTGTAAGATTGAAGGAAATGTCTAATGACAACAAACTTCACCACAACTGCTTACCAAAGGAAAAGCAGAAAATGCTCACGGCGGCGGACACCTTTTATTTCTATTCACTTCACCACTGTTATGTTACCAACCCTATCACGTACCACAGAACCGCACACATCCTACAAGAGCCTCAGTATACAGTCATTTCGTAATCTTTAGACAAGCGGTGTTCTTTTCCATGACAACAGGAAATGAATAGACCAATGTAGGAACAATGCTGTCCTAGTGGGAGGTGCGGGGAACAGTATTGATAGAAACGCGAGTTATAGTATAGTGAATGACTTGAGGAAGATGGTGAAGGAGGCGCAGCATACTAGGGTTGAGCTCATGCAGGTCCTAAGTCGCCATGAACGGCTACAATTGAACTATGATGTGATGGGGGTAAATGTGGAAACGGAAGTGCTACTTGGGAAAGGCTGTAATTCCGTCTTGGGGGTTGTGCCTGTGAACACCACTGGTAGGTGGGGTTTCAATAGGCATGGCCTACGCCTAAATAGAATGGACAAGGGGGTACTTTCTGAGTTGTTAGCTAAAGCAGTAAGGGAGCCCATTTCCAGTGATGTTGAGGTCAGGACTGTGCCTTGTTTAGGATGGGGGCTGCTGCTGAAGGGATTAAAGTGATACAGATTGCAGATCCACGATGGGAAAAATCACGGATTTTAAAGAAATAGATGAAGTTGCTGAAGCAATAACTGACTGGGGTAAAACTGGGAAGAAGGAGGTTAATGCTGAAAATATAAAGCCAGTAATAAGGGTGTTACTGGTGAACTTTAGACGTATAATGAACAAGTAATCGAATTTGCAAAATTAATAGAGATACATGAACCACAAGTAAATAATTGGGGTAGAGAGTTGGTTAAAAGAAGAAGTACTAGACGATGAGGTTTTTTCCCCGATGGTTACAGAGTATACCGCAAAGATAGAGGAGCAATTGGTGGAGGAGTTTTCGTACTACTTAAAAAAAATAACCACTGTTAACTGGTGTTCATAGATCATGACCATGAGTTACTTGGGGTAGATTTCTGGGGTAATAAAAAAGAAAAAATCAGGGTGTTGGCTGCTTACCGCAGTGGAAGAATGACATGAAGATGAGGCTCTTGGGGAGAAATTAAATTCATACTCAGATTTCAGAGGTGAGAATAGAATGGTCATTATTGGTGGGGATTTAAATTTACCATGCGTAAACTGGGTAGGAAATAAGATTAATAACACAAGGGAACAGAGATTTGCAAATATCCTCATAAGGGAAGGAGGATTTACACAGGTGGTAGAGCAGAACACTAGGGGGTGCCAGCCCAACATAACGTAACGGAACTGGATGGAACCCTGATACGATCAGATAGTCTGCAAACAGTTTGGTATTTTTAGTAAGAATTTTTTATAAAAAAATGACTGTAGTGTGGACATTTGAACATAAAATAAGTTGATAAGTGCCACACTGCAGTGTACTTATAATATAAAACTGAATATTCCTAACTAATAGCTTCTGAAATAATGCAGCCGGGATTGGAAATAGAAGCTGGAAAGAGCCATCAAAATTGCACTAGTTGCTTTCCTTTTTCTCCCCTCGAGATGTTGGCAGCCACAGTCTGCTCACATTTGGTTCCGCTCTCTACTAACTGGTAGGGCCGTGAAGAGACTGTTTCACTCAAAGAAAGTAGATAACGTGAAGTGGCTACTGATTATTCATTGCCATATTTTCCGTTATGTCTTAAGTCAACTACAGTTGCAAAAGGTGCAGTCAATAGAAGCAAGTTAAAACCCAACCGCGCAACTGAAGAATTACCATGAAAGGTCAGACGACGCAGCTATTTCAGGACAATATAAATCTAGTTATCCACTAGTAAATTATGGCTTGCAGACGACATATACATCCTTAACTTTTCAACAGAACGAGTTACATTTATCAAAATGTTTCTGTCCCCACGTTTCGGCGGTTGGTTCGACCCGGCAGATAACCCTGACGGACTTCGTAACACTGATAGCTTCCAACAGCACAGCACGGTACACACACACACACACACACACACACACTACACGAAAAAAAAAGGAAAAAATTAGCTGCTTTTCTAGGTACTTGTTTTCATACGTAACAATTTCCAGCAGGCAACTTCCTTCTAGTTTTTAGCAGGCTGATGGATACACTGGGACAGTTAATGTCACCCCCCCCTTGGGGCAATGCATTTCCTTACACTGAAAGGCTTCACGACAGGTGGATCACTGTCTGCGTCTATACGACGGCATAAGATTCATACCTAAGTCTTGTTCATTTTATTTCAGTTGACACAGTTTGCAGGATTTTAGAACGTTTCGTCTATTCAAACACCACGCATTTTTTGGATGAAGGGGAGCTCTTAGCCCAAATCAACATGAATTCAGAAAGGATGATGCTGCGAAACACAACCTGCCACTTTTAGCTCACGAATTGTACCGTATGATAGATGAGCGATCTCAGGTTGACTTAGTTTTATTAGATTTTTAAAAAGTTTAGACACTGCACCTCGTACTAGGTTACTTACAAAACGATACCATCTCTACAAACATGCGAATGTATTTCACACTTTCTGAAGGGTAGAACACAGCTTGTAGTTCTCGACGGTGAGCGTTTATCACTGACCGAAACGAGGTCCGGTGTTCCACAGGGAAGAGTGATAAGGGCCCTGTTGTTTCTCACATCAATGATTTTTGCGGAAAAAAAGATTATTTGCCGATGATGCAATTATTTATCGTAAAATAAAAACCCAGAACGACTGCGCTTTGTTACTAGCCGATGTTATGAAAATAATAGCTTGGTGCAAAGACTAACAGCTGGAACTAAACGTTAAAAAATGTCAAGTCATGCATGTAAGTAACCACCGGAAGTTAAATCGATTGCATACAAAGCACCTGTGCGACCTCACTTAGAATATTGTTCTTCTGTATAGGTCTCCCATGAAAAGGGATTAATGTAAGCAACGGAGAAACTCCGTAGAGCCACTCGATTCGTAACAGGTATATATAGCTGGAGAGAAAGCGTAAATGCGATGTTGAAGCAGTTAGGGTTGACAAGATCTGGAACACCGAAGACGAAGCTAATTGAAAAATTCACGACAGACCTATTTCAGGATGACAGAAAACGTATATTACTGCCAGCAACATTCGTATCTAGGAACGACCGAGAAAATAAAAGAAATCAGTACCAGAACCGTTTCTTTTCTATACACATTTTGTCCACGAGAGATTCAGGATGGAACAGGAACAGGGGCGGATCCAGGGGGGGGGGAGCTAGGGAGCTCAAGCCGCCTCCCCCCCAAAAGTATCTATAACAATAGTAATAGTGTGTGAGTGGAGACTTTCCCGGCGTATCGAAGCAACAAAATCTTCTCGGGTGTCCAGCCGGATGGTGGTGTAAAAACACGACGTTTCGACAGCTGGCTCTGCTGCCTTCATCAGGTAGTAATAGTAATAGAGATTCAGTAATGTACTTTCACTGTCGTCAACACGCGGTTTCTTTTGTACCCTGTTCTACTGATGTATTTGGATCAGTAACAAATTTTGTCTGGGGTACGGAAAGCTGCAGTTAATAGAGAACAACGTCAAAACGAAAGCAAATGGCAAAAATATTATTTGAATGGTGTCAGGCAGGGCATGGAAGTAAATTCATGTGGTCTAACGACCTGGTGTTTCGATTTGCCGCGCATTCTGCCTGTGTGTTGTTAGATCAGGCATCATTTTCTTGTAGTCCACATAACTGTTTTATTGATTTGATACACACATAAAATACAGGAAGGCGTTCAAGGAAAACAAGAATTTTAAACAATTTGCGAAATTCCATCTTTTTGTTTTGTTTGTTTAACCACAGCAAAACAATGCTCCAACCTGCATCAAAGATAAGTGTGCAAGTGGAAGCAGTATTCTGCTGTAGCATACAATTTGCCGAATACTGTTTTTACATTGTCCTCAACCGCCGATTACGTAAGTTACATAAACAGTTTATTAGAGGGTAAAGCGATAAAGTTTGATCAAATCCAAAAATGGCATTGAATGAATACCAAAAGTCTCTTTAGAAGCATGGAAACGAAGTGTCATGTTCTCGAACCTGGCAAGTGCGAGATAAGCCTTGCAATGTTAATATTCTAATGACCTTAACGGATATCGTTGTTGTTGTGGCTGTAACGGATATCTCATATGTGATACGTCATTCGACATTGGCTTGACATATTTTGAGGTTGGTTACCGGTCTCCGCTCGACAGGTTTCTAACGTCGCTCCACGTTACAGAGCCAATATCGCAATCGTTCACCTACAATCAAATTTATTATATGCACCTTAGGGTGGCAATGTAATTGGAACAAAGGACACTTTCAATAAAACAGTATTAAAACATTTCAAAATAACCTAAAATTAACAACTTTTATGTTTAACTTTGTTTGTTTTTAGTATTTGTGGCATTTTTTTTTCTGTCATCAGTCTTTCGACTGGTTTTATGCAATCCTCCATCTCTTCCTATCCTATGATAACCTCTTCATCTCTACATACTCCTTACAACCCACTTCCTCGATTATCTGCTTCACATATTCCAATCTCTGCCTTCCTCTACAGTTCTTACCTTTGACTGTTCCCTCCACCAGCAAATTAACCAATCCAGCATGTCTCAAAATATCACCTACCAGCCTGTCTCTACTTTCTGAAAGCTTCTTCCACAAACTTCTTTCCTCACACATCATTTCCAAAACTCGTTCATTTCTTACTTTGTCTGTCCACTTAATTTTCAGCACTCTTCTGCAGCACCATATTTCAAATGCTTCAATTTTCTTTCTTTCCGGTGATTTCGCTACCATCAAGTGCTGTGCTCCACACATAAGAGTCTTATAAAGTTTTTTTTTATAATTCCTAGATCAATATTTGAAACTAAAAGGTTTCCCTTTTTCATGAAGGCACTTTTTGCTAGTGCTATTCTACTTTTAACGTCATTCCTGCTTCCCATCGGTTGTAATTTTGCTTCCCAAGTAAGTGAATTCACTTACTTCTCCTATTGCATCCGATCCTATTTTTATATTTAACCTACAAGTATGGGTATCATTTCTGCTACATTTCATCACTTTTGTCCTGCTTTGATTTGTATTCAGTCCAACATCTTCCTTCAGTATTTTGTTGATGCCATTCAGTATTATTTCTCAATATCCTCAGCCCTTTCTGCTATCAAGACAATGTCATCAGCAAATAGTAGCAAATTGTGGCATAAATACAAGAAATGATAGCTACTGAGAGAAATTTAATGTTCCTACGTCATAACTTCTTTGAGATAGATCTGCTAACAAAAATTAACAATTTCAACCACCAATCATGTTTTTATTTTTCAAACAAATAATAAAATAAAATATGTTAGTCCTTTACATGGTGGGTTCTAAATATCTTCAACCCATATACTTAGGCACATAACAATATTAATTTCAACTTCTATGAAAGCCCCTTGGAATATAATTTTAAATACGATACACGGTATTGCGTCGGTGAAACACGTGACCACGTGACACGTGCTAGACGGGCACAAACAGGGGGGTGGCAGCAATGCAGTTCTGTTTCCTTTCAAATATGAACCCCCCCCCCCCAAAAAAAATAAAAAAACAAAGAAGCTAAGTGTCCATTGTTTTTGTGCCTCCTTCGAAGCCCAAGTCACATAATCAACGGTTGGGTAAATGCCGTTAAAAACATGGCAGCCTAAATGAAGATCAGGCGTCTTGCATACGATTTACGAAAACAGCGGAGTTTTTCACTTCATCGTTTATTTGTCTTCGCACCTCGTATATGCGTATAACCTCTTAAAAAACTCTATTTAGAATCAACCCGTACACCAAGAGAAACACTGTTATACAGAATGGTTATATTGCACTAAACTACAGCACAAGCAAATTACCAGCGTTTAATTTTTCCAGTTATTGTACTATTTTTCTTTAGAACTGAACGCTTTCATCCAGTAGGTGGTTAATCTCTATAATGTGACGGCCCAGAGAAGAGGTTTCATGGTTACTTCTTCGATAAAAGCCTCATTGGCCACATAATCTATATCACGTTTCACGCGCTACGCTCGCGTTAGGCACTTCACTACCGAGTTATTAGTCTACAAATGATTCAAGCAAGTTCACAAATTTGCTATAACTATATTGTTTTGACATATTGTCACAAAACTTTACAGTCATATAGAAAATGAAAACGTTTTTTGACATACTGCAAGGGCTCTATATGTGCTCTATTATTGATTCCACAGATATCTACTCGATAATCAATTCTCACATTCGGTGCAACATGACCCTACCAATCTGTTGAGAAGCACTGTTGATGCCAGCTCGCAGTTCTGGTAGATTTGTTTGTAGAGGAGGCTTATTAAGCACTGCATATTTCACATAACCCCCCTCCCCCTCCCCACACACAAAATCGCATGGGATTGCTGATTATCATCCCCTATCACCACCTTGACTGACTTCTCACATGTTCGCTCTCGTGGCAAAAATCTGAAACGCGGCTGCAAAACTTTTTGAGTTTTTCTATACGACTAAAGTTTTGTGACAATATGTCAAAGAGAAACCGCAATTGGTGACGCATTCTAGATTGATAATGCTGTACAGTCATTCAAAGAGTCTAACAAACTCTACAATCATCAGAGGAAAAGAAAATGAAAGCAGGCAGATAAGAGATGCAGGTACCGACATCGTCAGAGCAGAGCAGATAAAATGCGGCTGGTTGTAATGAGAAAACTGCTTAGCGAGGAAGTTGGCGTCGCGTGCAGCACGACATCCGTCTCGCTCGTACCGCCCGCTTCCATCCCGATAACCATCGAATCACAACGCAATGACACCGTCTCGTGATTCATCCTCCAAACGACATCGTTACAACAAATTACGGCTCTGGGCACGTCAGCCGCCGCTAATGGCGTCCCACAACTTGTCTGTCATCCTCGGACAGTATGTAGCGCCAACGAAAAAAGTAGAAACTTCGAGATCTCCAGCTAGCGCGAATATGTCACAGTAAAAACAAGACTGCAATATCCAGCAAAATGACGAAGAGACAGGATAAAAATGAAAAAAAAAAAATCATTCACTGAACGTATGTAGAATTCACTACGCTACAAACTACACACTGTGACCAGACATTTTCAAAACGATATAAATGATACCAGCAAATTACACATCTGAACTTTAGGGTTACGAGATCAAATATGGGCTTCAACGAACAAAATGCCGCTTTGCAGGAATGCTAGTATCTATGTTCCCTACTTTAGATTTAAACCTCATAAACAAAAATATGCATTCCAGGCGGATAAGGGCTGGGGGAGAAGGAAATTGTAGGCCATACCGACATAAGCCTGCAGTGATTTCGGAAAACCAGGAAAAACCGAAATCTGGATTGCCGGGCTGGGGTTTGAACTAGCGTCCTCTCACATACGAGGCCAGAACGTTACCGCTCACACACCACGTTCGATGAAAAATTTACTCCCTTCGGATGGATGCCGAGGATTTAGTATTCATTATGTTTTATAAACAATGTGGTTAAAGAAGAAATTCTGATCTTAATTTTACATGCAGTAAAATAAACACATACTTTATATGTACATACTACATCTCATACAACAGTTAAACTGTATTTTGTATGTCCATCCTTTAAGGTGACGTCATCGAACTGATTATTCCCATGCTATCAAGAAATAGTTATAACGAAATGGAGACGTCGACACGATGTATCATAAATACGGAGGAGATAAAGTCACCAACCACATTACAATTCTACATCTGATGAACAACACGTATAAACCAATACTAACAGGAGACAATAGTCTGCATAAATATTTCTACAGATTTTTTTTTGTAGCAAATGAAATTTCTGCACACTTGGTAATGTAACAGTACCGTCGGGTATTCTAAATAACTGGACGTTGAAATTTGAAGCCAGAAATCATCAGTCCTTGTTTCAGGTAACTTGTTGCATATTCTTCTCCACTAGGGTCCTGTCCTCTGTTGTTCCGTGACCACTTCTGTTTCTTTTACGTGGTCTCGTCGTCTTATTGGATAACTTCAACGTAACCGCTAACCTTACTGTTTTCTCCGGATGATTTCCTACCTCTCCCCCCTTTTACTGTTTCTCTTTCACCGACTATCGCGCCCAAACAGCTGCAGCGACAAACACACAAATAAAAATATTTTAAGAAATAGAACTGACTTCTCGCGATAATGATAGGAAACATCTAGGATATCGTACATGGATTAAAAGCAGTAGTCTCCAAACATTCCGTTGAAGTGATTTAATAAAAGCAAGGGAAACCGAAATCTATACGGCCTCTCGGGGATTGATGCTACGGCCTCCCGCAAGCCAGCATTACCGCTAGTTTACATTCTGTAGTTTGTTCTGTGTTAATTAAGAAAAAATTTAATTGCCACGGGACTGATTCTACGAAACGAACCAGTAGTCCACTGTATTATGCTTTATGGTGATTATCTTAAAGCTGTGTAATTTGGTTTAACTGTCAAGTAGAGTATTCTACCTAATCTATCGTTCACTTTCTACTTTTCGTTATTTGGAATCTGACCGTACAAGTCCTTAAATAGCGTCATTCGGGCTTGTACCCTATCTGGTATATGTAAGATTTGACTCATTTTTCCCCATAAAACTAATTTCCTCAGTCCGCGACACGTGTCACTCAGATATCTTTTGCCCTCAGAGCCAATCTTGATATTCGAGAACAGACGAAATTCAAAGGGGGCAAAATCCAGAGAACAGGTGACAAGCTTGAACAATTCCAACTTTGTAAAGTAGTTTTTCTACAAAAACTGCTGAATTGTGAACAGCTATGTTGTCCCGGTGGAATATTTCTTTTCGGCTACAATAGATCATCACCTTTCGTCAGTTTCTTAGCTGGAAATGTCTAACAAATACGCGACATATCAAAGTGTTATCCTCCAAAGTTTATGTGAAATCTGTGTACAGGGAGCACTTGGTTTAGCAGTCAGGTAATGTATCGTTCACATTCCGGTGTTGGTGGTTTGGAATCTGACCCGATGGCTACACACTACTCTGGTTGTTCCTTTGTCTCATGCGCGTAGTAATGGACCTCCGTCTCATCAAGTGTTATGAACCATACACACACGGAATAGACGCCGACTCGAAAACGTTTCTTATCCAACGCGAGCATACCAGGCATTCATCGAGAGCAAGATCCATCGTTCCCCAATAACCACGCATGATATTTGGGAGAATCTCACAACACGCAATTCAGAATTGTTTCAAGATCTTTTCCACCATGTCTGTACTGCTCATCTTACTCCGGCTTCAATTTGCTATTAATCTTTAGTATTTCGGCTTCGACTAAAGTCGCTAAGCCGTGAGGGAACAGTGTGTAGTAAAGCGGAAAATCCACAGAGAACACGGTGTAACAAGTGGACACATACCCTGTACCACAAATAAACATGCGCCGTGCCGCGTACGGGCGCCTTATTGTTCATATAGTGTAAATGTTTAGAAGCTGGCAAGGACAATAGAACCTAACAAAATCAATTAAAAAAAGGTTAGGTATGCCTGAGTAAGGCGCAGAACGAAAAGTCAAGAGGGGCTTTATTTGGAAGGAAATCAAACCCCACCACACGCTCGTCTGAGCGGTAGTCCACTTGCACAAAGCAGCATTTTAACTCATATGTCTGTTTACCTACGTCTCATTTATTTCGTTATCCAAAATAAAATCTCCGTAAGTGGGAAATACAGTAACACATGGCCATTCGGTTATTATCAGCTCACTATCAGGCGAGAATGTTCAATACTTCAACAATGATAGAATCCACATCGGCTATGCCCTGTTTTGAATAAAGCATCCCGGCAGTCGCCTGGAGTGATCTGGGGAAATCGTGGAAACCCAAATCTGGATGCCCGGACGGGGATTCGAACTAGCGTCCTCCCGAATGCGAGGTCAGGGCGTTAACCTCTCACCCACCATGCTCGGTAATCTACATAGCGATTGTAAAAATAGAAACTGCAGATTTAATTGCTTTTTGGGTTTTTCTGATGCGTCTCTTTTTGCCTTTCGTCTTAAAAAAAAAATCATTTTCTTACGTGTTAAAAAAGGCAAATGGTTCCCCACTACACCCATTATGGTACCAATGCTAAAATAAAGGGCCATTTTTATTCTATTGCTATCATCGAATAAGTTCAAGTGATTAGTTAATACAATATAGTACAAAATCTCAGTTTTGTTAACAAGATTCAAAAGCCAACAACTGCAAACTGTAAACCACGCGGGGTTCTACAACTGCAAGGAAAAGTTATTATAAATAACTTTCAGATAAACTTAACAACTTCCCGTGATACAGCAAGGGCATAGTACGAAACATGGCGTGACCCAGGTCTGTCAGTATGTTAAGTTTGGTAACTAAAATCTGCGCAAATTATTCACGTATCAGAAAGACGCATACTTGGACACATTCGGATGATTTAGCGCGAGATAAGCAGGAAAAGAAATTTAGAATCTCGTGTGCTTCCAATGTTGTGACGAAACAAAGTGAATCAACCTTATGGAAAAATAAGAAATATAGAAATATTAGTAAGATGATTGCCCAAGAGTTTACTATCTAAAGACTCAAGGGGAGCTCAAATTTAAGTTATAAGTTAATCAAAACATAGCACGATATAATTAATTTAAATATTATTATTTTCAGTTCGCCATACAGTTCTTAGCTTACATATTCCTTAAGAGTAACAATCTTTCCTTTCTTTATGGTTTCGTTTCAGCGTGAACTAATCCTCGGTCATAAATAAAAGCTTTATTTCGTTTATAGACGTTTATGGCTGGCTACATTTCCTCATCAAACTTACGTTTATGGCTTTCGGAAATTAGTTAGGGTTTCATATGTTTGTTTTGTAAGAATGCTTTGTTCAACGCTTCAGAGCACTTCCAACAAAACCACTGAATGATAGTAATAAGCTACTACCTACCGTACTTGCTTCCGCACATCTGAAGGAACTTCCACATTCCTGACTTCAGTTAACTGTTATTCTATAATTATAATTCCGATTCCAAGCAACACGCAGATTTTTCCTTAAACAGTCTTGAATTTTCCTGGAGAGAAACTTATAAATTTGAACTAATAATGCATTTACGAGTTACAGGGCTGAAGAAATACCAAACAATATCGCTACGAATAGAGAAAGAAGCAAACCGAGAGGACAAGAGATACGAAAACATTTTGCAAATATCGTTCTTTCGGTTCTCTTTCATAAAACAGTGTATTGAATTAAAAAGCTGAGGTAGAAAGCGTTATAAAATGGCTTCATCCAACTATTCAGTTGCACCATTAAGTGTTGTGAAGGAGATTAACTACGTTGTGGCAGTTACGACACCGTAAATGATGACCTATTCGCCTCTACTGTGACAGCTCGATATTTTATGGAGGAAACAAACTCATTCAGCAGTCAGTTTCTCAGGGGCATTACGGTCGGGAGCGATGCAAACGGCGATTAAGTTCATTCACGTTACAGTCACGCGTTAATAATATAGTTTCACGTTAGGTGCAATACACAAACAAAGGAGAAAATGTCACCATACTCATCGACGTATTAATTAAATATTTTCCTACTTAAAGTCTAAAGCGCCCCCACACACTTACTGTCGAATTGCAGGCCGATGCATGTGACGAAGAACTGTAGGCTGAAATCTCAAAGCACCACACACATAAACGACAACTGCCTGTAGGCGGTGGTCTGTACAGGCCATGGACTGTGCTGCTGCCCACCCCCTATAGTCCAGGCCAGTGGACTGAAGCTTGTGAACTTCAGTCCAGCGGACTGTGCTCCGAAATCGATCAACTCGCGCGGATGCAGTGTAATTGTGCGTTTCAAATTCACTATTTCATTAACATAATTCACGTTCATAATGGGTCGCATTTTATTACGAAGAAAACGTTGTGCGTTTGCGATCTTGAATAATATTTTATTACTTGCAACACCGCGATGCAAAAAAAGGTTTTGGATGAAACAGTGATTGCAATAAAGACGTAATCGTTCCCACATGACTTTGTTGCGTGAACTACGACAATCACATATGGATGACTTAATTAATTACTTAAGAACGAGTGACTAAAATTTCAATGAACTGTTAAGTTCAGTTAGTCCATTCATCACAAAAGCCGACACCCGAATGCGCCAAGCAATTACTGCAGAAGAAAGACTGATAGTCACGTTGAGATTTTTGGCTACGGGTCAGAGTTTTGAAGATTTGAAGTTTCCTTCGACAATTAAACCACGGAAACGATAGAAATATATAGAAAATGTAACTTATAATCAAAATATAGACAGAACACGTTCAATTCCATGTACAGTTAGTTATTGCATTTTTTAAACATCAAAAACTGTGACAGTTAGGAAGCGTCAGGGTCTTTTGTTTTATTTGCATACGAGTCATCGTTTACCTTCCCCAAACATGGAAATTGCCGACATAATTCAATAAATGAGGAAATGAATTGCGGTTTGTTGTCCATTTTCTTGACAGTCCAAAACAGATTAAACAGCGCGAAAGATCTGTGGCCTGCCGTCAGGCACAGAAAAACGTATCTGTGAGGCGCGGTGACTGCAGTCGAACTGCGTGTGTGTGTCCGTTTTGGCCTTGAGATCGTAAACTTCAAAGATTGTTAACTGTGAACTGCTGGCAGTTCAGGCCCCGATCTCAACAATCCACACACACTGACAGTTACGCAATACCTGCAGTCGACGATCTTAATATGGACTGTATGTGTGTGTACAACTACGATAAACAGACAGATCAGTGCCTTCAGATAAACTGTTAAGTGCGTGGGGCGCATAAGAAAGAATTTAGAAAATAATGTTGAGTCTTACCAATATCTGGCCTGGCCTTTGATGTAAAGTTATTTTGTTGGTGCTACTTCTGAATGCTATACGCGCGAATCGAATCGATGGAACCACCTTTAATTTTCTTTACATCAACAAGACTCGACGACAAAAATCAGTCGGGAAGTTTTCTCATTGTAATTAATGACATTCCATTTTTCAATATTACAGAAGAGACGAGGGTATTTTACTTTATCATTAGTCTGATGCTTGATTTCCGTCTTTGTCAGTTGGCGTGAAGGTCACTGAAGTCGTTTGAAGTAATGAGCAGACTCGTGAAATCAATAATAACTTTGGTACTGGCCATGCCCCTCAGTTGTTGTATAAATGTTTTGTTTAATAAATATAACACTATGTAAATTTACAGCTACTGACGATGCCCCTCAGCAAAAGGGCGAAACGCTCCTGGAAAAATTAATGGAACTGTAGTTACTAGGCGGTGTTTAATTTAAAGCACTGGCTCGTCTCTATCAGCACGACCGTCGCTGTGGTGTGGACGGGGCGTTGCCCGCCGTGACTGCACCGCGGCCCCCTCCGCTCCGCACCAGATCGATAGTGCGGGGGAGGACGCTCGCTGCCACACAAACTCATGCTCGCATTACACTCAACTAGCGAGTTCACAGAGGGCGTTCTAAATTCAGAACGAAGAAATTTATAAAAAAATATCGATAGCAAGTTATCTTTAAAAGTGTTGAAGTCAGAAAACGGCACAATCACGAACACTACACACGTGTAGGAAAGATCACTGACACCATTCGCAGGAGGAGATCACTGACACCATTCGCAGGAGGAGAATTGCTTTCTATAACCACATTTACCGTTTGAATTCTACAGGTCTGAGAAATAAGATCTGTAATTACTTTCTAAACAAAAATAAAGAAACAAGGTGGCGTGAGTTCGCCAAGGTAACCCGTATTAGATGTGGCATGGGAAGAACTGCTTCTACTCTCCACACCTGGGATGGGAAAATTCACCGTGCTGCGACTGCGGTGAGGTCGCGCATCATGCAGGATTGCGTAGTCCGTGCCTTCCCTGGAAGTCTGCAAAATTAAATTCGGCAGCGCAGGGGATAGTGGCCTGGATGAAGCACCTGGTTATGGCTGGCAATGCAATTATAGCGGCCTTTTCACCTGCTAGCTGAGGACATTGAGCTCAACTATATATATATATATATATATATATATATATTAAAAATAGTTCCATAATCATAGTGTAATTGTTGTTTGAATCCCATTTTATATGTTTCCATAAGTGTCTTGGAGCATCATACGCTACTAAACAAATAAATAACACAGGTAGAGAAAGAGTTACAAAAAGTGGGTGTAACGCACGAGGATATCCAAAAAAGTATTCCGCTCAAGAAGAAATACCAGGAGCGTCGTAGTTTCCAATAAAAGACAAAACTAAAAGCTGTCAAAAAGTGGACTGAAGCGAGGAAGGAACAGCTTAGAATACGAATGGAAGAAGAGCAGTTAAAATAGCGTCGTCTGTAGACGGTCGAAACGACAGGGATTAAAAAAAAAAAGGTTGCGGTTTACTCCTTTACATCTGATTGACAATAAGCTCATCACAGTAATACCTGACATGATTGCTGTCAACGAACATCACGAACGGTGTATAAATTAGCACGAAAAAAGATTATGCCATTATTGGCAACAGCTGTAAAGCTAAATGTTAAAAAGTTTTTGGACATGTTGCAGGCGGCTCATTTGGGGATGATCAAGATATTGAAAATGTATAGTAATAGAAGTTATAGCGAAACTTCCAGTAACTAAAATCGTATTTCGGATGACAAGTGTTTCTAAAACATCATAAACCGTTAGCTATATACGTACATAGTGACGATGCTCGCCTTCGTGGTGGGAGTTCCTCCACGTCATTATCTTGGATTCCTCAGTATTGAAAATGCGTGTGTGTTACTGTTACGTAGATCATTGTTTTCAGTGAATGAATGAAGGAAGAGGATGACCTCCTACAGCCAGCCGAATCAGGCCTAACCCTACCAAAGACACCGTTTGGCCGCCAAAGTTAATGCCTTCTCTGAGGGACGAATCAACATTGTTACATCACCGGTTCGAATCCGGCCGCGGGCATGGATGTTTAAGTGTTGTGTGTCTGTGTGAATGTCCTGTGGTGTCTATACTTACGAATCATAAACGTACTGGAGAAACTAATTCACATGAAGAGATATCATAAACATATTGAGCTGGCTGAATGGCTTAGTCGCCGAAAGCCATTTTTTTTTTTTTTTAAAAACTGTTACATGCCCTTCACTCCATACTCACTGCGAAGGGATTTAGGATTTAACTAAGTTCTTTGGAATACAAACGAACACCGCCATCCTGCCTGCCAAGTACTGATGAAAATTTCTTTCTTCAAACTCTAATACCCGAACCACAGAAAAACGAACACATCAACACTTATCAAAGCAAGGATCAAAATGTTCTTTGTACCTTCATTATAAGGACTCGCAGGGCATTACAATACTTTCGGTAGTATTTATTATACATATATATACTAGTAGTTATCTGATACACAAACCCGTCCACTGTATGACCCTTGGTAATATCAAGCAATTCGCACAACACGTTAATCTGATTGATTGATCTACGAAAACGCCAAAGCAAGGGTTCTTTAAAAAAAAAAAAATAGTGAAAGCTTCATTAGGCACGTTGGGCGATTTGTTGAATGGGTAAAATCTTATGAGTTCGCGTCACCAACATGCTAATGTTAACAGTATATCTGTAGCTATAAGAACGACATGTTGCAAGAAATGGCAAGGAATTCCGCCACTGCCTTTTGAAGGAACCATTCCACCATTCGCCTGGAGTGATTTGGGGAAACCATGGAAAACCCAAATCATTATGTCTGGACGGAGATTCGAACCCACATTTTCCAAAATGCAAGGCCAGAGCGTTACCGCTCACCCGTCACACTCGGTCAAACGCGGGGAGGTAACTCGACGATGCGCGTGAGGAAGTCACTCCCCCTGTTCATCACGCATGCCATCCGCAGTGGCAACGCCGCGCGACTAGACTGTCAACAGCCGACGACCGGACAAGGGCGGGCCCACTACTCCCGTCTTTGCGTTACGCCAAGCGAAATGCAGTACGTTCTACACTCAAACTGGAAATGCTGTACGAATCGCCGTGAAATAAACTGGCAAAAAGAAAATGTACTTCTAACGATTTCCTACCACGCTAATGCTGCTTTTATATTCAGTTTCGAAGCGATATAATATTTTTTTCCTCAAGTCCTTAACAGAAATATACTTTCCAGCAGAAACAGCAAAACTGACTTTGAGTCTATCGAATCTGGTTCATCAGAAATCTATAAAACGGAGCGAGGTGGTGCAACAACTATGTCGCTGGTATTGGTTTCGAAAGGACCCGGTTTCAAACCGGTCCTGCCCATCCGAGTTTCGGTATCCAGCGGTTTCTCAAACATCGTGCAGAACACACGCGTCTATGCCTGAATTCCGTTAAGTAAATTTTGCTCATCGTGCTTTATTTGTACCTAAAATTACAACAGAAATATTGGTGCAAAACTTACACGATTTGCAGTTCGCTCCAAAGAAAATATAAGTTAATTTACACAAAGGAAGTTCTGTCTCCAACTAGCACCCAAGTGTGAGCCAAAGAGATACAAAAACAAAACTAAAATCAATTTGATCTAGTACAGTACCTATTTTCTTACAAAACAATACAGAACACACAAACAAACAACCGTAAAGTCCGAAAAACAAGTTTTAACATTCAGTTTTAAGGTTAGTGCTTAAGTAAATCACTGTGAGAGGAAAAATAAAGTTCTAAACAACTTCAGAAATCTAATCTATATTATCTAAACTAATCAAACGTTTAGCTTGGTCATTGTGACGTCACACAGCCACCCTTAGTTGCTGGATTAACAACGGCCTGAGATTATACTACATAGTATTCGTTATGAGCTTTATTTAATAAGAGTTATATTTAGTTAAGCACTCGCGAAGAAATGAATCATCAAACCCCTGGAAGGAAAGAAGATACTTAGTTTGAATCAACATATCAATTATTAGTTGTTTTTGTCTATTTATATTTAGTCAATGTAGATGTTTTCTTATACTCTCTGTCCAGAGATATCACTCTTACTAAACAAAAAACAAAATTGAACAATTTTTAAGGTAATTAGTGTTCTTTGATAAGAGTTGTTTTTAGCTAAGCAACTGCGAGGAAATGAAGTGCCAGAACACTGCGTTCGACCCATTTGTTTAAGACGGGTTTACAAGGTATTCATACTCGATGTAGATATTTCCGCAATATTCTATATCACTGTTCTTGTAAATTCGAAGGAACTAATTGCCAAAACACTCAATTAAAAGTATGCATTGCGTTTAAATTAATATACAGTATAAGGTTGATTTTTATTACTATCGTAATTTATCAGCCGCATGTAAATAGCTCCAATATGTCAAATTTAGATCACTGAATATACACTGAATATATACGCGGGTGATACAAGTTATGATTTTCGTACGGCAGTATTAGTGAAGGTTGTGGTCAGGTTGAAATGTAGCCACGACCATAATGACAGCTGACACATTTTCACACTTTGTTACAGCATAGTTCACTATGAGATTAGTTTTCTAAACAATTTAAGTTGCTTTCATAATCACCATGTAACTGAAGTTACTACTTCATGCGGATGGACGTGATTCCATATTTATCGTGCTGAATGTGTGAATCTAGAATCTAGTCAGTTCCAATTTGAAATAAGTATTGCAACTAGCTACTTTCATGTAATGTTGGGGCAACTCGAGATGAACACAACACTTAATTAAAACCACCTTCGCCCGAGGCCGGACTCGAGCCGGCGACCACTTACAATGCGAGACCAGGCAGCTAGTCCCTCTCCCTATACCGCCTGGGCCGGTGAAAAACCAGATTATCTGGAAAACCTGCCGCCGACAGCTCAATACTACGTGTCGCAAGTAGCAAATGTGTAGTGTTGGCGTGGTACTCGGTTTTCTAACGCCAGAACCAACCAGTTCTAAATTCGCCAAAAGATGAGGCACCTCGTAAAGAGCGTCCCGAAATAGTTGGTCTGGCGCCCAGGCCAACGTCAACAGGATGGCAATAAGGCGCGAGTCTCCGCAGATACACAAGCCGACCAGCTAGCCGTCTGCACAGGGTCAGCTTTACGAATAATCAACAAGTGCCAGAGTTTCGATGTGCGCCTCTGTTGTAACTACACCAATCTACTCGGATAACCACAAAACGTCAAGAGGGCTAACAGTTTCACTTGGAATCCAAACAGCGGAGAATAAACAAAGCACTGGTTTGCCAGAGATGAAGGACCCTAAAACAACTGTTGTTTAATATGACTATAATAAGGCGAGTACTTGTATGTCAGAGGTAGGACGGTCAGTTCCTATCCTTAAAAAAAACGTCTCTCAACATTTTTTTCCAATCAGATGACCAGTAAAGATTTCAAAATAATTCTACGGAGCACTAACTTATGAGCCAAATGTTCTTTCATCCCCATATGTGTACATTATTGACCAACCATAACAAATGTTATAGAAACGTACCGAGGTCCCTTAAACCTACATCTCGTAAAACTTAATCCTCCGAGGGTCGCAGCTTTCTTTGATGCAGAGTGGAAAAATATTTAGTGATTACACCATTATAATTACAATGTTACCATTTCCTCAAATTATGGGAATACCAGAGTTTTGCTGGTTTATTATAGCTTATAACCTTTTACGGTACAAATACCGTATGCATATCATGTGAACAATTTTTAGTAATTTATTTTTAATTCAGCTAAAATTCAATGTTTAATATTCTGCCTGCGCAACACACGTTGAGAAATGCTACACTAGAGCCTGCAGTTTAACGTAGTAACCGAAACGTAATGCTAAACTATGTGATGATTAATTAGTGACACAGAATGGAAATTTCCAAACATGTTAGTTGCCGTCACTGTTCTGCCATTAACATAGTGTTATTTATAAACACAAAACTGTTACTGAGCAGTTTCCAAATAACCTGTGTCGGGGTATATTTTGAAACATTTTTATAAATAGGTAAATATGGAGAACATAAGTTATAAAGCAAAATAATATGCAGAAATCCACGTCAACCATTTTCTTATTCATGCTATTATCTAATTCCAAACCTCTTGCTCAGTTTTCGTCATGGTTAAAATAAAATGGTGGGTTCTTTTAAGGTATTTCAAGGCCTCAAACAAGTTACGATTTAAAAAATAGTCACTTTGTAAACAAAATTAAAGCTGATGCTGAAATCCCTCGGACTATCTTTCCCCGCATTACAGGTCGGTAGCAAAACGTCCAATGACTTTATTTCTGTACTAGCTGTTACCCGCGACTTCGTACGCGTGGACTTGGAGTTTCAATTCCAGAATTGGATATAGAAAACTGTTAGTAACGTAAGATTTGTCCCAAACAACACCGAGTCGACATAATACGATGGAAAGCCGTCATTATATCATCCTATCATCTAATCTGTCTCATGAAGAGAATCAATTTACAACATATTTAAAAACAGAAAAGTAAGCGAAGGTGCGGGGATGTGTGTGTGTGTAGGGGGGGGAGGGGGGGGTTAACTGATGGCAGCTTTATTTCAGCTTGGTTTTTTCTTCTTTATTCAACATGAGCATCTGAATCTTATAATCTAATAGCAGCACATTGTCTTCTAGACCTGCACCTTAGGCCAGGTTTACGTCCGTAAGGCATGTCAAAAAGGAAGACAAATTGGTGCCAGAAACTTTTATACAGACACAAATGAATGGTACAGTGCAGAGCAAATTGACTTCTATACTAAATAATAAGTTTTTTTTCTTATCGAAATTTATTAATAAATCAAACACTAACAGATTGCGTGACTGAGCAACCAAAGTAACATTACAGACTAACACACGAATCTGTCTGTCTTTCATCATTCGGTAAGTTCTTAAAATTTCGTGACTAAAACTGTTATTCATGCCGAAAAAATGTCCTGTGTCCTTCCTACACTATTTCATTGTTAAATTCCATCAATATTGATATAGCCATTTAGTCGTCAAAACGTAACAAAAAGACAGAAACTTACTTATACATTTACAATATAATAGCTGGTACCCACAACTTCGTTCGTGATTGTAAAGTATTCATATTGACAGCTGTAGACATCTAACCACCATAATGCATGATGGGAGACTCGATACTATTATCACACACAAATACCAGTCTTCTGCGCTATGTAGTTCCGGCAGCAAAGTAAAATTTACGGATACACACAAGTCTTTGGATGAAATTCGAAAATATTCATGATCGACCAATTTCGAACACCATATCTCACACACTCCCACAGTTACCGAATTTCGACCAACGTTGTGATCGATGGGTGACTCTGTGTTACTACCACACAAAAACGCCGGTAATCTGCGATTGATAGTTTTCACTTAAAAGTGATACAACGTGACACATGCGTCTTTGGCAGAAATATGAAATTGCCGCAGGTCGACCATTTTATCCCCCATTTCTCCCACACCCCCATAGCTACCGACATCTAACAACCATAGTGCACTACATGAGATACGATTCTACTACGAAAAACAAACAGCAATGCTCTATGCTATGTAGTTGTGGCAGAAAAGTGACATATGCGGAGACAGTCGAAATTCGAAAGTATCCTTGGTCGGCCACTTACAACCACCATATCTACCATAGTAACACAGTTTCTGAAATTCGGCCGCTGTTGTGATCGAAAGGTGACTCTGTGCTACTACTACACACAAACGCCAGTTATCTGTGATCTATAGTTTTCGCTGAAAAGTGATACACCATGACACTTTTGTCTTTGGCAGAAGTATGAAATTGCCACAGGTCGATCACTTTCAACCCCCATATCTCCCACACCCCCATAGCTACCGACATCTAACAACCATAGTGCACTACATGAGATACGATTCTACTACCAAACACAAACACCAATGCTCTATGCTATGTAGTTGTGGCAGAAAAGTGACATATGCGGAGACAGTCGAAATTCGAAAGTATCCTTGGTCGGCCACTTACAACCACCATATCTACCATAGTAACACAGTTTCTGAAATTCGGCCGCTGTTGTGATCGAAAGGTGACTCTGTGCTACTACTACACACAAACGCCAGTTATCTGTGATCTATAGTTTTCGCTGAAAAGTGATACACCATGACACTTTTGTCTTTGGCAGAAGTATGAAATTGCCACAGGTCGATCACTTTCAACCCCCATATCTCCCACACCCCCATAGCTACCGACATCTAACAACCATAGTGCACTACATGAGATACGATTCTACTACCAAACACAAACACCAATGCTCTATGCTATGTAGTTGTGGCAGAAAAGTGACATATGCGGAGACAGTCGAAATACGAAAATATCCTTGGTCGGCCACTTACAACCACCATATCTACCACAGTACCACAGTTTCTGAAATTCGGCCGCTGTTGTGATCGAAAGGTGACTCTGTGCTACTACTACACACAAACATCAGTTATCTGTGATCTATAGTTTTCGCTGAAAAGTGATACACCATGACACTTTTGTCTTTGGCAGAAGTATGAAATTGCCACAGGTCGACCACTTTCAACCCCCATATCTCCCACACCCCCATAGCTACCGACATCTAACAACCATAGTGCACGACAGGAAAGACGATTCTACTACCACACACAAATACCAAAGGTCTATGTTATGTAGTTGTGGCAGGAAAGAGAAGTATACGGAGATACGAATTTTTGGTCGAAATATGAAAACTCCTTGCACTGACCAACTTTAATCATTATATCTCCCACATCCCCACAGCTATCGGCATTCGGCCAACGTTGTGCACGACAGGAAACTCCATGCTACTTCCACCAATAAACATCAGTGATCTGTGCAAGGTAGTGGTGGCTGAAAAGTGAAATATAGGAAAAAACACGTCTATTTTTATATATATATAAGATTTGTTAATCTGGTTCTGCAGTTAGGCAGAACATAATTTATTTTTAAATAAAAGTACGTAATTTCTGATTGCGAATTTTTTTCAAGGAGCACCAGAGACGTTTTTTGCTTATGGCTTTACGCTCGTCGACGTCGAGGTCATTAGAGGCGGGATAGGACTGCGACAAGGAACTGGAAGAAATTCGGCCATGGCCTTTTGAAGGAACCATCACGGTGTTAATATGAAGTGGTTTCGGGTTACCATGTAAAACTGAAATCTTGGTGACCAGACGGGGATTTGAACCAGCTTCCTCCCGAGATGCGAGCGGCTGAGGCAACATCGAAACCAGCGGACATGGCAACTTCAAGTACAACATGGGATATAACGATGGCTGGTTGAAACCTTGTTACTATATTTGATATTAATTATGAATACCATTAACGCTAATGTGGAGTTTCTTATTTTTCTCAAGAGAATACTCTGTGACAAGTATCTTAGGAAAATACCCGACAGAATGCTTAAGGCGGCACGTAAATCATTTAGCAGTTAGCAGACCAATATTGAAATACAACGCGCTTCACAAGAAGGTAACTTTCCGTACTTGAACAGTCGCTGTCACGTGTGGTAGAAACATGCGTGAAGATGATGAGATAATTAACTTACTGGGTAATTATTATACAGCAGTCTAATACACAGGCTAACGTAACGAAATAGAAATAATAAAACGGAAGTAGTACCGAAGAGGAAACCCTTTGATGAAGGAGGCGAATTGCAAGCAAAAGATAAAACAGTGCGCAATATTTGTGTCACTTCCGGTTTAGAAACAATACTATTTGATAATACAACATGTTATTAAATTATTTGCCATCCACATGTTTTAAAATGAAGCTAGACGAATTTAATGCGTGTTCTTTGGCGAATAGCCGGCGGGGAAAAAAAAACAACCTTTAAAATAACCTCTAGACGACCAACATTACTAAGCAATATTTGCGGTTCTTTAATAATATTTAACATGAGTAGTTTAGATTGAGAGATTGTGCAATAAATTAGATGACTCAAAATACCTTGAAACATATTGATAAATCTGAAAAAATATTGTGTCGTCTGTGAATAATATTTCCTAATATCCCTTTAGTTGATGACGAGCGCCAACTAATACATTGCTTCCAAGTTCCTCGTTTAGTTTTTATAGCCTTCTTCATTGATATTCAGTTACCTCGTGTTGAAAGAACATTTATGATGTAATACAAGGAACTATCTCAAGACTTTACCAGCTTTTTGGAACGTCAACACAAATACGTTCAAAAAGAGACAGGAGAAAGATAAGGGGTATGGGACGTTGTTCAACACACATATAAAGAGAGAAAACCTACTCCCACAAGGGAGGATGGAAGGAAAAAGTTTAATTCTTTGAGAACCATCTGCAGAAACGAAGTGAACAGAATCATGGAATTGCATCTTTCAGGGTTATTTTTTAGCTATAGATACAGTAAAGTAATGCTTCAATATTGGACCAGCGACCCATCAAAAGTTGTGGTACTAGTTTGCCTCGTTCAGGCTAAAACTCTTTCATCAAGTTTTCTTGTGTTAATTTTTGTAATTCATTATATCAGTTTTTCGTCCATCTTTTCTTTTACTTACCAGAGCAAAGTAGATTGAAAGCAACTGCTTCAGAATCCGCAAGGAATGGCAAGGAATTCGTACATGGCCATTTGAAGCAACTATCCCGGCATTCGCTTGGAGTGATTTGTGGAAACCATGGTAAACCTAATCCGGATGGCCGGACGGGTATTCGAACCCACGTCCTTCCGAATGTAAGGCCAGAGTGTTACCGCTCATCCACCACGCTCGGTGTATTGTGCAATAGTATTTCCGATTTCACTGGGATGTCTAGGGGGAATCTAAATGAGATGAGATGTTTTTCCACATATCATGTCGTATCCGTGTTGGGAAGTAGGCTGTTAGTATGGAGGCCTCACAGGAACTGTTAACTGGGCTGCCTTTGCAGAGTGGAAGTGTTCCGGTTACTGTTCTGTGTAGAAGACTAGTGTTTGAAGTGGTCTCGAACATCGAAATGCGAAATCGGTAGAGCTGTCCACTAATATCGGTATACAGTAGAACTCCAATTATCCCAACTCCGACTATCCGAATCGCTTAAGGCAGTCACAGTAAGACGTGCGTGGAACAAGTTGAAAGGCATATCAACTGAAGAAGAGAAGGAAAAGGAGTAAAAGGAAAAAGAAGCTCAAGAAAAGAAAAGGGAAGACACAGGAGAAGTTGGGGATGGCGTGTCACTTGAGAAATTCAGAATCATTCTTCTGAAAATTCCTGATTTTTTAAAGCTAAGCTGAAAATTCTTCTCTGTAAAACTGTGTGTATGATTACAGTTCAGAGTGTTGTAAATGATACCCCGTCACCGTCAACAGAATCGTTTGCTTTCAGTCCACCGTATTAACTAGGATCTGGATAGGAATCGAGCACCACCAACCTCTCCTATCACTCTGACCCAGTTCCGACGGGTTCAAACCAGCTAACTCGGGGTCAGGCACCGGACAACGTGCCAGGACCTAGGCTGTTCTCCAGCACAGCGGCTAAATAATAAGAAAATGCAACACTGTTCTGAAATGGTTAAATACCAAGTCACAAGAAGAGATAACACGGATAGCTTAAGAGAGCAGCGTACGGCGTTATTAATTAAGTTGTTTTCAAGAGTTTTATGATAAGACGAGGAGTGGCGCCGAACAGTATCGTCGGCCCCTGACGACCCACAGATAAAAATAATAGAGCGCGGTCCAAATAACAGAAAGGCACAACTACAACAAGCATTCTCCTTTCCCTCCCAGGAAGGATTAGAGAAGTTGCTCACAGATTTCAAAGAACATTTACAGTTCCAGAAAAAGTGATAAAATTATTTTCGGCGTGGTAGTTTTATTTTTTAACCAGGCTAATGATTAAGGCTCTTCAAATGTATTTGATTACAGATTTTGATTAACAAGAGATTCGATACCGATTTAGGCACAATTTTATGATTGGATTTGAATGGGTTGTTGCTGATCAGTCATTCGGAATACACGTATTACTCTACCTTAATTAACGGTTAACACTAAGAGCAGTGGTACAATAATGGGACAATTTTTTTTCCATTTTCCAAAGTTGTACGAATTATTCAAAGTCTTAGTTCCTGAAATAGTTCGAAAGTGATCAAAATGAAATTCTGAAATCTGTAATTCAATACTTCAAATATCAACAACTGACAATATCTTATTCTGAATAAAAGATTGATATCATCTCAATCTGAAGTAAATGATGCAAAAAAAAATCAAAAAAAAAAAAAAAATCAGCGAGATAAAATTTAAGCTAGTAAAACGGTAATTCACTATGAATAATGCCTATCTTCTTACTATTCAATATTGCGTTGGAACATCCCCCGTTCCTTTGAAAGATTCATTGGCTTTTATTGTTTTTTCCTTCTGTCTTTAACCTCGTCGACGTCGAGGTCATTAGCGGCGGGAAAGGACTGGAGGCAAGGAAGAGAAGGAATTCGGCAATGGTCTTCTGAAGGAACCATCTCGGCATTCACCTGGAGTGGTTTGGGGAAACCACGGATAACCCAAATCTAGATGGCCGGACGAGGATTCGAACCACATCCCTCCGAATGCGAGCCCAGGGCGTTACCGATCACCCACTAAGTTCAGTCGGTTCGTTTGCGAACTCATGAAATTGGTTGGAAAAATATACGTATTATATCACGAACATATACCAAAATATTGACTGTGTAGGACCACACTTCCAAACTGTGATGGGCGATGAATTGTTGAACTCATCAACCCAATAAATCACACAATTCTTCGGAAGAGCTGGTTACAGACATCAGCCCTCATTTGAGAGCCGGCACTGAAGCCAGACAAAGCAAAACTAGCGTCTTTTAGACGGCATTGTTGTTATCTACTGTTCGTACAAGGGAGAACTTAATTTCATAATTAACTTTAAACTGGTAAAGAAAATCTTCAAGAAATCGTGTTGCATCGAAATCTGCATGGCTCGACCAGGAATTGAATCTCAAGAATGTGACACCTCGCGCCTTTCACCTTGTGCTAGTCGTTTACGTTAAGCACAACCTGCAGCTTACGTTTGTGAGCGACCTTTAATATCGGCGAGGTGATTGGCCGGCCTTGGCTGAGACGGCCAAGGTCAGCGGCGACTGGGCGAGAGAGCGCATGCCCAGCGCAGAGCCAGAGGCATCATATAAAGCGGCCAGGTGTGCAGAGAGGCTGCGCACACAACAACAAGGGGATGATCCTCCTATGTATAGTGATGATCCGATACAAGTAAATATGAGCAAGTATTCGATATTTTGTTTCGATACCGAGTACTTTTCGTATTCGAATTAATTCATTCGATACTTACTCGGTATCGGAAGAAAAGTACTTGTATCGAATCGAAAGTATTGAAACGCACCCGGTGTTAAATTCTAAATGCATCATCCCTGCTGCGCCACTCAGTCGCGCCTGCGAAATTAATTTCCCGCTAAAGTCAATTGGTAGCATTGAAAAACAAACAAAATCAGTAATAGAATAGGCAATCTAATCTCAAATTGTTTTAGGTCCCTATTTCATCGTAATAAAGTCGTACTTGGCGCGCATTTCGCTATACCTAGCCAATGGTCGCTCCCGCGCAGCCCCACACAAAAACTAAAACATATAATTCATAAGCAACTAAGTAGCCCTTGTGAATCGGAAGAAGGGGCTGCTCCAGCTAGCGTTTCAAAGGAATATCACTTCTGAAAACATCACAAAGAAAAAGAAAACAAAGTCTCTCTCTACTTGTCAAACACTGTAATGTCTCTAAAAAGCAATCCATTTACAGAATGGGAAGAAATGAAACTTATATTTCCTTGTCTGTATAAATACGCACAGCAGTATCTTATTGTTGTAGCGACGTCAGTATTGTTTTCTAATGGTGTGAAACAATAAAAAACAAAAGAAACAAGCTGTCCCCAAAATATCTGGAACAATTGTATTTTTTTGGAAACCTTCCAAAAGCGGACTTCTATTGTTTAAAAGTGTTAAAACTATAATAAATAAATATTTAAAGAAAAGACGAAACCTTCAAAGTTTGCTTACTATATTAGCTTTATTATAATTTTAATAAATAAATAAAAATGTTTACCGAGTGTTATATGATTTTATTACACTAGACAAATAAAATAAATAATTTAACAACATTTCACACATAT
This sequence comes from Vandiemenella viatica, assembly GCA_031002005.1. Taxonomy (NCBI): domain Eukaryota; kingdom Metazoa; phylum Arthropoda; class Insecta; order Orthoptera; family Morabidae; genus Vandiemenella; species Vandiemenella viatica. Next base: position 117,411,465 of record JARYHS010011408.1, read on the forward strand.
TTTTATATTTCGTCATTAATTTAAAAAAAAGTATCGATATGAGTAAGTATCGATACTTTTGCATTACTCATATGAGTAAGTATCGTAAGACAATTTGAGTACTACTCATTTAAGTAGGTATCGATTCTTTGATGGTATCGGAACATCACTACCTATATAGTTAATGGTTAAGGGGGCGTCCATTAATTACGTGAGGTGGTTTTTTCCCGCTTAAATTTGGAGACTGACCTCGTTATTATGAAGACCTATTTCATAGAAAAAAATGTTGGGCGCCCCCTAAGTGTATTCGCTATTTTTAATTATAAACCTAGCAGCAGCAATTGTACTATTTCTCTTCCTTTCCACATAACCTTAAGAATTACTGTAACATACTGAACGAACCATCCGGCGAACGCAAAACTTACGATTAGTTGAAATTAGCCTTTCCCGACGCCGGACTCGAACTAGCGACACCAAAATCGTGAAGCCAGCGTGGCCGGACAGGACGAAATTACATAACTAGTGGAAATTAAATAACGAAATATGAGCAAGCACGACAGGAAATGATGTTCCATGCATTGTATTTTCCCGGACAATGTAAATGGGTGAAGGTTATGTAGTGAGTAAATGCAGAACTGCAATGAATATTAACATACTTTCCCAAAATAAGCTCCAAATATTAAAGATTTTAAATGTCAGATTCTAGTTTTGTTCAGCTGACTCTGTACCGGTGTGGTTAATGCACACTGCCTTGGAGAACTACCTGAAATACAGTGGATCAGTTATACAAATGAGTACCACAGTTCATTGTTTAAGATAAGAGCCTCCACTGACAAAGTTCCCAGAAATCTAACGATACCAGTAATCCGTAGCTCTTGAGTTTTGTTCATAAGGGAGAGTACATAAACTACGTGACTCGGTCTGGGGGGGGGGGATAGATAGCTACGCTGAGCAACGTGGGGAGGGTGGTTTCTGAGCCAAGCAACGTAGCTTTTCATTCATTTTATGTGTCACATTTAAAATAAGGTACAGAACCCACAACAGCACTTGAATATTTATTTCCTTCATTTAATTATCTCCGTATGTAAATTACGATAGTCTGACAAGAGAAAACAGTACAAAATGTCTTCTCGAATAGATGTGGGAAAAAAGCTACGTGCCACGTGGGGGAGCGGGGGGGCTCGTTTAGAGGCAAAAGCCACGTCAGGCTAGGTGGGGGGGAGGCGAGTTCAGGAGACCAAAATGGGTCTACGTAGTTTATGGTCGATCCCTAACGAAGAGAAAACAACAGATATAATGTTTGCTCGTGCAATCATTCAACAGATTTTTTTTTAAATGCATCTTAACATAAAAGTGTAGCGGACAGCCTGGCTTTGGTACCTTCAAACTTCTTGATTGATGCTAATGTGATAGATGAAACAAAAAGGTAGCTTCTACAGTTTAACACAATCAAAAAATCGCTAATTGTTTTCCCCTACAAGGTTGGTACATTGACTGTCAAAGCTAGTCGCAGACTTGACCGCCTCTAGTTTAGAAGCAACTTATAGCGTCGGTCGGCTAACATCAACATCTTCCGTAGATTAAGTGAACCAATAGATACGTTTTGCGTTCAAAATTCGGCAATCTAGCAAAATTTATTGATAGATACGCTACTTAACACACCATAAAACTTGACGATACGCTTGTAATATTAATTTCGTAACATACTGATTTAATTAAAGCGAGGACTTGGTAAAGGAGAAACCTGACGCTGTGCTGGTGAGATTACAGGCTTGACAGAAAGCAGCGTTACGTGGATGTGTTTACGCCGAACAGGCTCGGTACGTAATATGCTGATAGAAGCAGTTATCCCAGAGTGTGTTAATGTCTCGCGCACGGAGACGCGCTTAGCATACAATGCGAGGAGTGGCTTTGAGCTACCCACACCACACTCAAGTCAACCAGTACTCAACTCGGTCAGCTTAACGACGCTACTACATGCTACAGCTGTTTCGCCCCTAAGCCAGTACCTTCAAAGGTCATCAAACGCTGGTTGCTAGTAACATTACTGGGAATTTGGCCTGGACAAACGCCGGCAGCAAAGACCACTGACCACTGACCTGTTCTGATATCTGTACAACTTTATTAACTACAGCAACTTCGGAGGCATTATCTAAAAAACGGGTTTAATCCCATCTACGACGACAGACAGAGAATAATGAACTAATCGCCGGCTACAAATTCATAAGCGACCAGTCCGAGTGTATGAAATTGCGTCACGTAAAAGCTACCGCAGAAATTTTAATGGTGTCTTCAAATTTTGAGAGCTTGTGTTTTGGGTTAAAATCTACGGTGTACCTTCTAACTCTACGTGACTTTGGAATGGGACAAGAAATAATAATCATTTCGAGAAGGGACAGACATGCGCCACATATCACTCTGTATTTGAGATGAGAACTTTCAAGAAGCACTCACAAACTGATCAGTCTACTACTCTTTGGATTCCGTTTTATTCTTTTTTAATTGTACACAGAAATATAGGAACACGTCGATCGCACGTAATGATAAGTAATATTTAATTTACGGTAAACATCTTTATGCCTTCAGAGAAACTAACTATAAATTACACTATACTACTTTTTGGATTCTATTCATATTGTTTCTGATTATGGTTATTTATTTCTTCAGTTCTCTGCAATGCAGTAATTTAAAATAAACGGAATACATTAATCACACCACTACATTATAGATTAATTCTTCCACAAACGTAACGATATTGTGAAATTTAATTTACTGTAAACATCTTTATGCTCAACATCAATATTAAAATCTGACAGCATTTCTGTTGTTTTGTGCCGCATCAGGATTAAAAACGTGATTTATCAGTTAACTATTACACAAACAACCACATATAAAATTCGAACCAAAGTTTATTCTTAGTGATATAATTCAATACGTCTCCATGAATTAGGATTTTTCAAGTTGCTTAATTTCTTATATATAATTTGTTAAAATATATGTAGGCTAAATAAAACAAAAAACAAAATTTTCGGATATCAGTATGAAAATCGAATCTAAGGTAACATCTAAAAGAAGAGAAAAATTTTTGATGAAATTTACATTTTTTGCTTCATCGCGTTACTGGTACTAGAATAAAAAGGGTAATGCCTTTCTACACACACACGGATCGCGCGCGCGAAGCAGCGGGCAAGTACTAGTAAACCATATTTTCAGAAAAAGCAACATATCTTGTATTCATCGAAGTTCATTGAAGACACGATAAACGAAAAAAGCGTTTGTTTATAATTTCTGTGCGAACTCCTGGTTAAAATTTCTACTAATATGTATTGAACTAGCTCAGCCGTGCAAATCCGAACCAGTACACACTATTCACCTAAAGCCGCAATCAGAAAGACGTCAGCAGACAGTGCTCTGCAGGAAGACATGCTGCAATGAAGAGCCACACTAAATGAAACGTGAATATATGTGTGAAACCACTATGGAAGGTGAAACAGTCCGCACGATTCACAAGAGGATTAAAAAGTCTAACCCATGCTCCCATTTTACAATTTGCTAAGTACAAGCAAAAAATTTGTTTCTGATCGTGGGGCGAAGAAGGGGGCGATTAGAATCAAATGGATTGTAAATTTCTATGAACTGAGTGACACTGATTTTGTACGGATTTGTCCGCTCCGTTACTATGTGATAAACAAAGAGAATAATTGGCTACATCAGAAATATCTTTCATCCCAATCCCTCTAGCAAGCTTTCTTGAAATTCCCTTCTTCTCTCTTTCTCGAGAGATCGAACAAAACCGTACCACTTTAGTAAGGATATTACATGCAGCACTAAGTTTGATAGTCTCTGATGTGTATACACGTTACAATATAGGCCTACAGAGCAATGTAATCGCCACCTCAGTGTACTCGTTCAAGTTCATTAGAATACGATCTGTAACATTCAGTTTCTTGGTCACTTCTCCTATTAACCGAAAAATTTATATATTCACTTATATCATTTCTTATTGTTAAAAAAAAAAAATCTTATTGCAGCTGACCGACTACTGCTGATGTTTGCCAAATAGTTTCTATCTTATTAAGTTATTTTGTCTTATTCAGACTTTACTGTTGTCGCAATTTTAGTGATCCGACGACCTTTCTCACCGCTAACAGCGTCTAACATACTGTAGTTATACGCAATAGACTATAATCTTCACACAGAAAGTGACCTCTTTCACAATTTGTTTTAAAGGGTTGTCCAATAAATACGATTAGACCTACACAAGCAACTTTTGTATGAATGTTTAATTTATTCCTGCCAACATTAACGAACTAATCACAACTTCTGCGATTGCGACGGTGACTCGACCATTAAAACTTCAGTTTCGATTACAGGCAAAAGGACGATGCTAGAAACTTTTACATTCACGTAGACCACTTAAGCATTTAATGACACCAACTACAGCAGAAGAATTCTATGCAACATACTGTTTCTCATGTGCACGTACTACTGTGTGTACGAGACAAACATCAACGTGAACAAAAATTCGGAGATGACTTATCAGCCACCTTTCTCTACTGTAACCCCTGTGACATATGATAACACCTGTATATAACTCGAAATTACTTTATTCTTTTGTTCGTTTTTTAACTTTGGATTGGCATCTGACGTCGATGTCATTTATCTTTAGTGAAGCGCAGACAGTAGAGGCAGGAGTTGGAGCTCCATAGAAGCTGATGGGATAACAGCTGAGATAGAACGCAACCCATAGTAATATTCACTAAACGTGAAAAAAAAGGCTGCCTGAGAATCGTGTAAGCTTCTACGTAAATGTGTTATTGTGTGTCTGCAATACGTTGTGTATGCGACGGACTCAGGAGACCATTCCAGCATCTGCGAACGTACTAATGGAATACAGCCAAACATACTGATTGTGCTATAACATTTTTTTTTTTTTTTTTTTTTTTTTTTCCCCCACTGGTTTGAGCAATCCTCCATCGCTTCGTATCTTGTGCTAACCTGTTCATCTCTACATATCCCTTACAACCCACGTCCTCAATTATCTGCTTCATATATTCTAATCTCTGTCTTCCTCTACAGTTCTTATCTTCGACTGTTCCCTCCACTAACAAACTAACCAATCCAGCATGTCTCAAAATATCACCTACCAACCTGTATCTTCTTTCTGTAAGCTTCTTCCATAAATTTCTTTCCTCAACCATTATTTCCAAAACTCGTTCATTTCGTTCTTTGTCTGTCCATTTAATTTTTAGCATTCTTCTGTAGCACTACATTTCAAATGCCTCAATTTTCTTTCTTTCTGGTATTCCTAAAGTCCATGTTTCGCTACCATAAAGTGCTGTGCTCCACACGTAGAGTTTTAAAAAGTTCTTTCTAATTCCTAAATCAATATTTGAAACTAAAAGATTTCTCTTTTTCAGGAAGGCTCTTTTTGCTAGTGCTATTCTGTACAGCAACCGTTACGCTACGCAGTAACAGCCGAATAAGGTGACGTGGAAACTCGCAATACACCTTCATCTCTACAGACTTCTGCTCTTACAACTACACTTTCACCTACTAGATTAACAGTTTGAGGGCAGGTAAATTATTTAGCGTTAACAGAAACAAGTTATCACACGCAGTCTAACTATTCAATCATTAAAAGGATGTGGCCTCTTATTAGAGTCATGAGTAGTCTTCTCCAGGTGCGTCGATCTTGGGCGATCCTCTGCCAGTTATGCCCTTGTCCCATCGGTCTGATTGTCTTCGTCTCGGTCTCTGATCAATTCTTGGGCTCCATTCAAACACAAGCAATATGACCGGTCCACTGCTGTCTTCTTGTTTTTTCTAGTAAACCTTGCATTGACCTTTCCATAGTCCGTCTGAAATTTACCTTTCGTAAATTTAATACCCAGGTGTCACAGCAGTATGTCAGCACATGAAGAATGCATCTATCGTCAACTATTTTCTTTAGATTTTGGGGACATATTAGATTTTATTATAATGCTTTCCAAAAGCTTGCCATCCCAGCTTGATGTGACGGAATATTTCAGGGCTTACATCTTCTCTCCTATTTACAAGCTGGCCAAGACAAATGTACACTCTTTGGCAAAAAAATTGACTGTCCGCGCCTGAGTCTAAGTCCCTTATTTCGCACAATGTGGCATCATTGCGCGTATTCAACTCAGCGCCATCTGTTATTCATTTCCTTAAGTCAAGCCTCGAACAAAGCAGGAAGACTCCGCCCGCCCATTGACGATTCTTCTTGGTAGTCCATCTATCATTCCCCACATTTCAGTAAAAAGCTATTGACCGATCTCGAAACAGGTAACGCATTTTCCTGTCCCTGCATTGACTATAATATTAGCCAAGATATCGCCGACCATACCTCAATCGGACGAAATTCGGTTCCAGCTACACTTTTCTTAAATTCTGATCGTGAAACATATCGTTAAAGTTGTAATTAACAAGATTGCAATAAAGCGCAGTAAAAATGAGGTTCAGTTATACATTTTATTCCAAATAATTAGCGTAAAATTATAACGATATTTATTTATATATTGATGTGGCTAATTAGTTGCAATAATGCAACACATAATGGGGTGTGTGGTCCGAGAAGTGGGTGTAAATGTTCAAAGATCCAGAGTTTTTAGTTCTACAAAACTATTGAAACGATTATAAAGAGATTATTTCGGATAATTGTCTAATGCCAGTTGAATGTAACTGACTTCCGAGGCAGGATAAGGTTGTTTACCCACTGCACGAGCGTCTGTGAACATGAGCTCCGTTTGCTTGTGGCTAACCATCTAGTCTTGTAAACGCGTGGTCCTCGGTTCGAGTCTAGTTTTTCCAATTATTTTTTTGCATTTATTTTAAACAAGTCGAACCTACAACTGCGTTATGCGTAAAATATAACATCGACTCTTACCTGCTTGCGTCAGGACATAACATACTTAAGGAAAGACTCGTAACTGAGTGCTTCTTAATAAACTGCACACGTAACTATGAAAGCTTTCACAGAGGTAACACTGAAAGAAATCTTCTCGGGCTTCAACATCGTAGAAATAGTGTCGTGTGGTTACGTTAGGTGGACTATAACGAGTTCGCACCATCTTCAAGGAGACGAAAAACTAAATAATATTACTATACCAATTTCTTATTATGCGTCTGGATTTACGATTCGTCGACTTCTAAGTCATTAAAGGTGGAAAGGGAATGGAGACAAGGAATGGGAAGGAATTCGGACCATGGGTTTTGGAAGAAATAATCCCGCCATTCACACGAAGTGACTTGGAGAAACGAAGGAAAATCCAAATCTGGATAGCCGGATAGGAATTCAAACAAGCTTCCTCTCGAATGCGGAGCCATAGCGTTAACGCTCAGCCATTAGGTTCAGTTTTTCAATATCTTTCGTATTTGATCTATGATGCCGTCCATAAAATTATTTAAAAAATCTATTGAAAAGTTAAAAATCGTAAATTAAAATATATGTGCAGAAGTGAGTTCATCTGATGAGAGCGGGGATATCAAAAAAATCTCTGAAATCAGAAACGCAATTCAAATTTCATTTTCTCTCTCTCTACTCTTTTCGACCCCTCTCTCTTTTTTTAATTTTTTTTGCTAGGGCTTTACGGCTCGGCGACAGAAAGGTCATTAGAGGCGGGATCGGATTGGGGCAAGAAACGGGCAGGAACTCGGCCATGGCCTTTTCAAGGAAGCATCCGGGCGTTCGCCTGGAGTGACTTGGGGAAACCATGGAAAACCCAGATCTGGATGCCCGGACGCGGATTCAAACCCGCGCCCTCCCGAATACGAGGCCAGAACGTTAACCGTTCACGCACCACACCCGGTACTTTTTTTTAATTTTTAGCAGCTATCAAATTCAAAGTGAATATAAGCTCCCTCTTATATGGAAGATATTGTCATATTAATCCCGTTGTTTAATGAAGTAGTATTAAACCAAAAATGACGAGCAAAATTGATCGGTTTGCTAGTAACCAAATAGATAACATTTCAGTTTTTCGTAGAAATGTTAAAAAAAAAAAATTCAATTCACATTCTAATTGAGCAAAGACCTCAAACCGGATGCTAAAACTACAGAAATTTGCAGTCTAAATAAAATTTGGTAAAATAAGAAATTTCAATGTAGTTATGATGTAATTCTCTATAATATTTTCTCATTTTTTTTCAAGTATGTCTTTCAGTAAAGATTAAGAGGTAGTTGGAATGAAATTATCACGCTGAGCAATAACACAGCTAATTGTTACAAAATTTTATAAATCGGCAGTACTACTCTCCGCAGCTAGAGTGTAATTCTAAAATATCATAGTAGACGGAAACGTAGTGTTTACAAAGCGTATAATACTGGTTTCCTTGTTCCTTGCCACACTGACATTCCCGCACTGAATTTCAATTTTATGCCTCAGTTTTCCTCCTACAATGTTCTGATTGAATGCCTATAAGACTTTGCAATATTTAAACTTACAAAAGAAATTGTTGCTCGTCATTCTGAGACAGACATTATAATGTAAATTATTTGGGTTGGAATAAAATATACAGTAGCTACAGTTTGAATTTTGAAAAAACCGTGCGGCAAGAGAATCAATTCTTATCACCGATCAAGAAAAACAAAGTTACTTTCATAGCGTTTGTTGATTTAGAAAAAAAAGCTGTTGGTGATGTAAGGCGGGACAAAATGTTCAAACTTTTTTAAAAAAGTCAGGTCTTACGTATCGAGATAGAAAAATATTTTATATGATATAAGAAGTGGCTATAATAAAAGTAGAGAATCATGAGAGTCACCAATCAGTTGAAAAGTGTATCAGATATGGTTGCAGTTCATCCTTACTAATATTCAACTTATATGTGGAGGAAGCTACAAAAGAAGTAAAAGAGGAATTTTAATGTGGCTTCATGAAAAAGTAGTTTCAAATATTGCCCCAGGAACCAGAGAGAACTTTTTAAAACTGTATGTATGGAGCATAGCACCTTATGGTAACGAAGCATGGACTTCAGGAATACCTGAAAGAAGGAAAATTGAAGCATTCGAAATGTGGTGCTATAGGAGGATGCCGAAAATTAAGTGGACAGTTAAACCACGAAATTAATATGTTTTGTAAATGATGGCTGACGAAAGAAGTTTGTGGAAGAATCGTACACAAAGAAGAAACAGATTCGTGGGTGGTTTTTTAATACATTTGGGATTGGTTATGTATGAAGCAGATAACGGTGGACGTGTTTTAAGAGAGGTGTTTTGAGATGAAGGGGATAGTGCAAAATAAGATGGGATGGTGGTTTATATCAAACCAATCGAGAGACTGACGACAGTAAAATAAGAGATGAAATAAGACAGAAGGTGCCGGCCGATTGAGACCTACTCCCCCGAAACACATCGATGGGGCCGACAGCTTAGCGTCCAAATCCGGCGGACGAGTCACTGTCAGAAGTTCCATACGCGCTACAGAGAGGTTTGGGATTTAAACCAGGACTTTCGTGCACCATCTGATAATTAGTAATAATGCACCGCCACCGAAACATGCCCTAGTTCTAAAAAGTTCTTCAACCACCGGAGCTCAAATCAGGTGACGCCGCGCATCATCACGGAGCTATAATGACCCGAAACGAGGAAGTTGGCTATAGAAGTGTAGCATTTAAAAATCAACCTTTCACCTCCGTCACATGCTGTTTGGTGCAGACGCGTAAATTCCAATTGAGGTAGCTGACTCAATCTCATACCACTGCGGTGCAAGACAATCTTCTTATATCTATCACCTTAGTAATATATGAATTTTATGAGCGGAACCGAATATAAAGCATCCAGCATCTTTAATTCATTTAATTTATAGCTGCTAAAAAGATAGAAAAAATGGAGAGAGGGTTGAAAATGAGAGAGACAGAAAAAAATAATTTTTTTTTTTTTTTTTAATTGCGTTTCTGATTTCAGAGATTGTTTTGGAAACTCACCCTCTCATCAAATTATCGCACTTCTACCGACATTTTATCATTTACGATTATTAACTTTGCTTTAAGTAGATTTTTAAATAATTTTATGGATGTAATCGTAGACCAAATACGACTAGTAATGAAAAAGTGAAGCTAATGGTGTCGCATTCGGGAGGAGACGGCTTCGAATACCTCCACCTATCGAGATTTGGGTTTTCCAAAATCACTCCAGGCAAATGGTGGTATAGTTCCTTTAAAAAGCCAAGGCCGAATTTCTTCCAGTTCCTTTTCCGCAGTCCTTCCCCGCCTCTAACGACCTCGACGTTGACGAAACGTAGTGCCATAAGAAGGAAAAAAATTGAATGGGAAGGAGTCATTGTTAGTCGGGTTAATGCAAGCTGCGACCACAACAACTACTACTACAGCTACTGTAAAACGCTGAAAAAACTCAGAAGTTCAATTCAGAAACGAAGAAGACGAAATGTAAGCAAGGAAGCAAGCATTGCTCACGACATAGCTGGTCCACACGTTGCTTATCACACCGTCGATCTTCTGCAAAACTTTGGTTGGAAAATAATCACCCACCCATCATACAGTTGCAGACTTGGCCCACAGTGACTACCACCTTTTCCTAAGCTGCGAAAATATTTGACTGACTTAGATATTAAAGATGAAGTTCAATGCTTGCTCAAAGACATGAGGCGAGCATACATTCTTTTCCCTTTTTTGCTTATGGTTTTACGCGTTGTCGACATCGAGATCATTAGAGGCGTGAAAGGAGTTGTAGCAAGGATTTCTCCAATGGCCTTTTAAAGGAACCTTTCCAGTATTCACATAGAGTGATTTGGGGAAATCAGTGAAACCCAAATCTGGATGGCCGGACGAGGATTCGAACCCGCAACCTCCCGAATGAGAGGCCAGCGCGTCAGCGCTTATTCCACCACGCTCCATTATTTTTATAAACTGTCACTGCATCTACAATAATGCGTGTGCCGAATTGTGAAGATGGAGAAAAATAAATGATTGCTCAATCTTTCCAAAAGAGTCGATCGTGATAAATTATTACGTGTTATTTAGTGTTATAAAGGTATTCTTCTTGGCCGAAGGAAATAGGAAGTTGGCACTTACTTCCTCTTAGACGTTGCCACATCTACTTCTTCCAGTGTTGCCACGATTTCTGACTTCTGGCAGTGCTGTGGTAATTTCCTATTCAAGGAAACGTATCTTACAGCTAGGCGGTATCAAGAGAACAGACACATTGCCTAAATAGAAATTTACTTTCCTTCCCCGTCTATCTATCATATTTTTATTTGACTGATTATTTCTGTTATAACAGTTTGATTCTTTATATAGATCATCATTAACTATTCAACTTGAAATGTTGTATCTTTATATATATATATATTTTATTTTTATTGTATAATGGACGAGGTAGGTTTACGTAATGCAAAATGGTGAACGGTTAAGCATTGGCCTGCGGAGGTGAGGGTACTGGGTTCGATCCCACCTCAAGTCGAGCATTTTTACATTGACTATCCCCTTCTCACTTGTTGTAAAATACATATCATATATGTAAAAGTAACATTATTATATTTTACATCAAATTGTTTAAAAACAAACTCCGATGAAAACATTTTTTTATTAGTTCATAGGCCTCATTGGCGGTTAAAGGTGTGTTTGTGGAATTTAAAATATTGCTCATCCAATATAATGTGACGAGTTTAGTTGACTTTAGTTCCGTAAAGGCAGAGAGTTTGATTGGAGTTGTTGCTGTAGAGTTTCTCACTTGTAATGTCAAAGAAACTATTTTTTTCTGTTATTTTAACTTCATGTTGCGGCATTTTTATTGAAAATACCCCGTCAAGACATCAGGAGAAATACCATCAAATTCTTTTACTCACTTGGGCTGTCGCAAGTTATTTACTAAGGTGATAGATATATAGAAAATTGTCTTGCACCGCAGTGGTATGAGATTGAGTCAGATACCTCAATTGGAATTTACGCGTCTGCACCAAACAGCATGTGACAGAGGTGAAAGGTTGATTTTTAAATGCTTCACTTCTATAGCCAACTTCCTCGTTTCGGGTCATTATAGCTCCGTGATGATGCGAGGCGTCAGATACGGCGTCAACTGATTTGAGCTCCGGTGGTTGAAGAACTTTTTAGAACTAGGACATGTTTCGGTGGCGGTGAATTACTAATTATCAGATGGTGCACGAAAGTCCTGGTTTAAATCCCAAACCTCTCTGTAACGCGTATGGAACTTCTGACAGTGACTCGTCCGCCGGATTTGGACGTAGAGCTGTCGGCCCCATCGATGTGTTTCGGGGGAGTAGGTCTCAATCGGCCGGCACCTTCTGTCTTATTTCATCTCTTATCTCTATTTTACTGTCGTCAGTCTCTCGATTGCTTTGATATAAACCACCATCCCTTCTTATTTGGCACTATCCCGTTCATCTCAAAACACCTCTCTTAAACAACGTCCACCGTTATCTGCTTCATACATAACCAATCCCAATGTATTAAAAAACCACCCACGATCGTTTTTCTTTGTGTACGATTTTTCCACAAACTTCTTTCGTCAGCCATCATTCCAAAACATATTAATTTCGTGGTTAACTGTCCACTTAATTTTCAGCATCCTCCTATAGCACCACATTTCGAATTCTTCAATTTTCCTTCTTTCAGGCATACTGAAGTCCATGCTTCGTTACCATAAGGTGCTATGCTCCATACATACAGTTTTAAAAAAGTTCTCTCTGGTTCCTGGGTCAATATTTGAAACTACCTTTTCATGAAGCCACATTCAAATTCCTCTTTTACTTCTTTTATAGCTTCCTCCACATATAGCTGAATATTAGTAAGGATGAACTGCAACCATATCTGATACACTTTCAACTGATTGGTGACTCTCATGATTCTCTAATTTTATTATAGCCACTTGATTCTTATATAATTTAAAATTATTCTTCTATCTCGATACGTAAGACCTGACTTTTTTTAAATTTTGAACATTTTGTGCCGCCTTACATGACCAAAAGCTTTTTTTTTTCTAAATCTACAAACGCTATGAAAGTAACTTTGTTTTTCTTGATCGGTGATAAGAATTGATTCTCTTGCGGCACGGTTTTTCCAAAATTCAAACTGTAGCTACTGTATATTTATTCCAACCCAAGAATTTACATTATAATGTCTGTCTCAGAATGACAAGCAACACTTTCTTTTGAAAGTTTAAATATTGCAAAGTCTTATAGGCATTCAATCAGAACATTGCAGGAGGAAAACTGAGGCATAAAATTGAAATTCAGTGCGGGAATGTCAGTGTGGCAAGAAACAAGGAAACCAGTATTATACGCTTTGTAAACACTTCGTTTCCGTCTACTACGATATTTTAGAATTATACTCTAGCTGGGGAGAGTAGTACCGCTGATTTATAAAATTTTGTAACAGTTAGCTATGTTATTGCTCAGCGTGATAATTTCATTCCAACTACCTCTTAATCTTTACTGAAAGACATACTTAAAAAAAAAAAAGAGAAAATATTATAGAGAATTACATTATAACTATATTGAAATTTCTTATTTTACCACATTTTATTGAGACTGCAAATTTCTGTAGTTTTAGCATCCTGTTTGAGGTCTTTGCTCAAGTAGAATGTGAATTGGATTTTTTTTTTTTTTAACATTTCTACGAAAAGACTGAAATGTTACCTATTTGGTTACTAGCAAACCGATCAATTTTGCTCGTCATTTTTGGTTTAATACTACTTCATTAAACAACGGTATTAGTATGACAATATCTTCCATATAAGAGGGAGTTTATATTCACTTTGAATTTGATAGCTGCTAAAAATTTAAAAAAAAAGTACCGGGTGTGGTGCGTAATCGGTTAACGTTCTGGCCTCGTATTCGGGAGGACGCGGGTTTGAATCCCCGTCGGGCATCCAGATCTGGGTTTTCCATGGTTTCCCAAGTCACTCCAGGCGAACGCCCGGATGCTTCCTTGAAAAGGCCATGGCCGAGTCCTGCCGTTTCTTGCCCCAATCGATCCCGCCTCTAATGACCTTGCTGTCGACGAGCCGTAAAGCCCTAGCAAAAAAATTAAAAAAGAGAGAGATTGGCGAAAAGAGTAGAGAGAGAAAAATGAAATTTGAATTGCGTTTCTGATTTCAGAGATTTTTTTTGATATCCCCGCTCTCATCAGATTGAACTCACTTCTGCACATATATTTAATTACGATTTTTAACTTTTAAATAGATTTTTTAATATTTTATGGACGGCATCATAGACCAAATACGAAAGATATTGAAAAACTGAACCTAATGGCTGAGCGTTAACGCTATGGCTCCGCATTCGAGAGGAAGCGGGTTTGAATTCTATCCGGCTATCCAGATTTGGATTTTCCTTCGTTTCTCCAAGTCACTTCGTGTGAATGGCGGGATTATTTCTTCGAAAACCCATGGTCCGAATTCCTTCCCATTCCTTGTCTCCTCCCTTCCCACCTTTAACGACTTAGAAGTCGACGAATGTAATCCAGACGCATAATAAGAAATTGGTATAGTAATATTATTTAGTTTTTCGTCTCCTTGACGATGGTGCGAACTCGTTATAGTCCACCTAACGTAACCACACGACACTATTTCGACGATGTTGAAGCCCGAGAAGATTCTTTCAGTCTTACCTCTGTGAAGATTTCATAGTTACGTGTGCAGTTTATTAAGAAGCACTCAGTTATGAGTCTTTCCTTAAGTATGTTACGTCCTGACGCAAGCATGTAAGAGTCGATGTTATATTTTACGCATAACGCAGTTGTAGGTTCGACTTGTTTAAAATAAACGCAAAAAAATAATTGGAAAACCTAGACTCGAACCGAGGACACGCGTTTAAAGACTAGATGGTTAGCCACAAGCAAACGGAGCTCATGTTCACAGACGGCTCGTGCAGTGGGTAAACAGCCTTATCCTGCCTCGGAAGTCAGTTACATTCAAATGGCATTAGACAAATATCCGAAATAATCCCTTTATAATCGTTTCAATAGTTTTATAGAACTTAAAAATCTGGATCTTTGAACATTTACACCCAACTTCTCGGACCACACACCCCATTATGTGTTGCATTATTGCACTGATTAGCACATCAATATATAAATAAATATGGTTACAGTTTTACGCTAATCATTTGGAATAAAATGTATACTGGAACCTCATTTTTACTGCGCTTATTGCAATCTTGTTAATTACAACTTTAACGATATGTTTCACGATCTGAATTTAAGAAAAGTGTAGCTGGAACCGAATTTCGTCCGATTGAGGTATGGTCGGCGATATCTTGCCTAATATTACAGTTAATCCAGGGACAGGAAAATGCGTTACTTGTTTCGAGATCGGTCAATAGCTTTCTACCGAAATGTGGGGAATGATAGATGAACTACCAAGAAGAATCGTCAATGGGCGGGCGGAGTCTTTTTTTTTTTTTTTCTAATTTAGCCAGTACATGAGTAATGGTTCTCTTGTATTTATATTTGCTTTAGTTTTTCGCCACATACATGTAGATTAAGCTAATCGCTTTCTTATTGGGCGCGGCGAGAGTTATGATCCACATCTGCGATGTTTTCTATGTGAAGAGCGTCTTTAATAAGGTTCTTCTATATTCTCGTGGCGCCTACATCTTCGAAGGAAGTGGTAGATATCCTCCACTTCGTCACAGGATTCGCAGTTCGGAGAATCCGAGACCTTCATTAGAAATTTTTTATCATTTAGCCAGGTGTGCCCCGTTCTTAATCTACTAATCAGCGTGATTGCCTTTCTATGCAGATCCACTTCCTGGAACCATGTTTCATCGTAACTTTACTGGCGATGGCGCCGTAACCATAGCCCTTTCCCTTGGGCCTTTTCGTTCCACTTCTTATGCGTTGAGAGCTCTTGCTGAGGCGATCGTTCTGAATCGTATAAGGCACTGGTATGTTCCAGTATCGGGAACCTGGAGATGTCGTCGAGCTA
>JARYHS010011408.1:117428362-117451954 GCA_031002005.1 Vandiemenella viatica
TCTTGATTAATGATGTACCAAAGCGGAGAAATTAATCTTCAAAATCATACCTCATTTATCAATTTTGACTAAGAAAAAAGGGAGAAAAATGGATCGTCGTCAAAAAACACCTCTTGGAAATAGTATATAAGATTGCGTGTTGGCCTCGTCGCTCAAATTGTGTGTCTGTTACCTGTCAAGGAGCGAGGCGTGTTTTCTCGTTGCGTTCTTTCGTGCGGTCTCCTCTTGCGTCTACCCGCGGTTCAGGCTGCAATTTGTGGGCTCCGTGATGGATGTTCACAGCACCCATTTTTCTCAGTCGGCACTTCTGAGCTCCACTTGAGTGCCGTTGGAGTACAATTGGGCTCAATTCGCGAGACATCATTCGTCTCGCATCGACTCTCTTCCTTTCACACATCGTGGCACCCAGGCTCCCAGTTAAGACATACAGTACCAATCACTGCTTTCCCTCAATATGTTAATTTTATAGTTTAACAAGATACGCTGAGAAAAAATGGATACTAAATTGCGTTGCGCCTCCTCGCTAATCTCAGTTTGTTGTTCTTCTAAATGAGCCTTCAGTGAATTAGATGTCACTCAATATATATATATATATATATATAAAAATAAAATCTCTTACTTTGTGGAACTTATCTCAAAAACGTTTTCGTCGTCTAACGTTAAGTTAAATAAAAACATAAGAAAAGACTTCTTAAATTATATTTTCCATCAACTCTTCTTTTTTATTAGTGTATTATTGCTCCAAGGGACATGTTTAAGACAGAGATTCATTTCCACAGAGTGAAGCACCTGTTTAGCAATTCTTAAATTTTTTAATTCAATATCGTTGTGTAATTTTTCTGTTACGTAGAACACGTTTAAATAAAATATTCTTCACCAGTAAAATAACCGTGTTAAAAAGGTGATATCATTTCTTTCACTAGGACTTTATAATCAGTCGACGTTGATGTGATGTAAGTCTGGAGAGATTGGCGAAAGAGTGGGAAGGATACTGGCCAGTACCATTTGCAGGAACAATTCCAGCATTTGTCTGGAATAATTACGAGAGAACATAGAAAACCGAAACTAGAACGACAGGTTGCATAACTAACTTTGGACGCGAAATGGCGTGGGTAGACCAGCGAATGGGGCATAACATTTTGGAAATAGTTGTGAAATTGAGGACTGCAAGTCTGAAAGTGTCAAGAGTGTACCGAGGGTACCTCCCACATAGGACAGAGCAGTGCCCGGCAATATGTGCTGAAGGATCGACTCCTTCGATGGTGTCAACAGAGAAATGAACCGACTACCACATTCAGAGAGTGACGTTCTGAAGACCTGACTATGAAAATTGATGATAAAGAAAACAGCAACCAGTCACAATTGTAAATATGTTTATTACACCATTACCGGTTTCGGGCAAAGTTGCCCATCATCAGATGGTTTGCATTTACTTCACATCTGCAGATGCAAATTACAGCGCATTTGTGCATCATTCAATGCTGCTGGAAGTATGCTAATATCGGTGGTGAGGCACAGTTTCAGAAGTAACATTTTATTAAACACGAGCACGCTGTAATTTAGGCAAAATTACAGCGTGCTCGTGTTTAATAAAATGTTACTTCTGAAACTGTGCCTCACCACCGATATTAGCATACTTCCAGCAGCATTGAATGATGCATAAATGCGCTGTAATTTGCATCTGCAGATGTGAAGTAAATGCAAACCATATGATGATGGACAACTTTGCCCGAAACCGGCAATGGTGTAATAAACATATTTACAATTGTGACTGGTTGCTGTTTTCTTTATCATCAATTTTGATATAACAGTCACGGAGTTCCACTGATCCATCATGGATAAAATATTATACCTGACTATGAAGTCCATGCAGTGACATTTGGCGTTGTCGGGATATTGCAGCAGACTGGGGTGTATTTATTCACAGCACGGCATCACCGAGCGTGGTGGGTGAACGGTTAACGTTATGGCCTCGCATTCGGGAGGACGCGGGTTGGAATCCCCGTCCGGGCATCCAGATTTGGGTTTTCCATGGTTTCCCCAAATAACTCCTGGCGAATGCCGGGATGCTTCCTTCAAAAAGGCCATGGCCGGATTCCTTCCCGTTCCTACTCTCCAGTCCCATCCCGCCTCTAATGACCTTAGTCGTCGACGAGGCAATAAGTAAAAAAAATAAAATAAAATCATCACGGCATCTATGTTAACGTGTAACTGGCGCTCGAGAAGACATACATTGAACTCCAGCTGACTAGAATGGAGTAGCGCTGATGTAGGCTTGATTGGGTACCGTAGTCACTTGAATCATGCTTAGCTGCTACTTGACCACATGTAGCAGCTTATTGAACTTCTCCTAGCTTGATAGCGATCGGAAGTTACAAGATGTCACAGATTCTACGCGATTGGTTTAAGGTGCATTTTGGACTGTTCCAGCACATAATTTTGGCAGGTTGAGATATGATAGACAAAGTAGTTATTGTAACAGGTCCAAGGCCTATTTTAACTCTGCAGTTATGAGTGGTTATGAAGACAACAAGGCGATAAATCCATTCTGCGCACTTAGGATGATTATCTGTGTCTATGTCAAGTCGAGTTCTGCACTTTTCGGAGTTAGAAGGATGCCGCACACATTTTGGTATCTCAGTGTTGTAGGCAGGAAGTGTGACGGAATTTAACTTCCTTCGATGATCTACCTGTATATTAGGGGTTCTATTATTTACTATTTGCTTTACTCATCTCTATCTTTTCAAGCTATTGTTATCGTTTGCTTTGCTTATACCAACATAAGGGCTGGTCTTCAAAACAACAAGCAATTAATATTTTTGAACAAGTTAACGAATGGTTCATTACATTTTAAGAATACCGTTATACGATTACATACGTAATTTAAAACCCATTTATTCATGACGCAGTGTAAAATCTATAGATTTGTAAACTGTTTATACCAAAAACTAAAGGATGAATTTTAATAATTTGCTGGAGCGACTCACGGCCAAATAACAGGACGTCTTCTAGAAACGCTTCGAAGTTAATAAAGATAGAAAATATGCGTGGATTGAGTTTGCTCATTAGTCTTTCGTAGCCACTGATTTCGCGATACTTGAAAAGTAAGATAGGTAATTTTAGCGTAAAGAGTATACACAATCTTTACGAAGATGTCAAGTTTGCATTTAATGAACAAAATATTTTCATAATTTCAGAAATCAACAAGGCAGCATAAATCAACGTTTTCACGATTAAATGAGAAAATATTTGTACAGTGATATAATTATTAACAGCGCAGTGACAAAATCTCATAGATGTATTGTGGAATAAGTTTCGTATGTGGATAAATACGCTTTTCCATTTAGTTTAACACTTAAAAAATTGTTGTCTGACAAAAAAAGCAGAGTATAGGGTTACAATTAATAGAAAAAGGTTGAAATACTGTAGACTAACTTACTTAATCTAATTGTCCATAGACTTCCCATTTAAGTTACGTCTTGTTGCAAATACAATAAATTCTTCTGTTACGGTTTGACAACTTCTTTGTCTTCTTCCAGCAGAAGGAGTGTATTTTGAGTCCTCGGTTGTATCCTAGAAGACGTTGAATGAAGGATCTCTCTTATATATCATCGAACAGACTTCAGTCATCTGAAAAAAAAATACACTTAACCTTTTGTATTGTCTTAGTTAGTTGATTCTTAATCAATACTATTCACTTCGATGTCCACTTTCTAACACTTGTTCTCAGTCAAAAATTTGCTCAGTTGAACTTCTCTACACAATTTTATGTAATTCGTTACGGCTCCTCGTGGTCGCAGCCGTTTACAATATTTAATAAACGCGTCTTTATTATTCAACAGTATTTCTTCAAAATGCCTTTTCAGTACAATTAAATTAAAATTTCAGCTGTTCAACATCGTCATTACATTTCTTGTCTCTCTTCTCGCTACTGTACGATTCTCCTTTATTCCTTGACATTATTCTCTGCCTCTCACAGATCTTTCTACTCAGTATCATTAGTGTTATTACACTCATAATAATACAATTATAATATAAATATTTTATATGTGCTTTAATGTATGTCCATTACAATGGGAACGCACTACGTCGTCTTTTTATTTATCTTGAGTCAAAATTTACTAAAAAAAATCAGAATGGAAGATTTAACAGCGGAATTTAATCTTGCAAAACAAACTGTGTCAATGCAATATAATCTTGACAGGTTTGCATGTCATCGAAACGAAGTATTTTTATATCATCAGAGAACTGTATTTATTGTACATTGTTTGCTTACAATATAACGCGAATTTTTGCAATCGAGGTGAGAAGGAGCATTGCAACCAATACGCTTTCTACTTCAACTCGGTTATTACAATAGTGCTGAATATAAGTATGAATTAAATATTTCATTTTGGTATTAAATCGATACAGGACAGCTGTTCAATTATTGCTGTAAGCCCGTGACTGTTTTTTGCGTATCGTCACGGGTCTAGAATAGTTTCAGTTTTTACGATGAAAGATTATGACAGGTTGATCTGATATGACCAAATATAAACTTGACCTGTGTTTCACGGTGAATAAAATCTCTTGAGCTTGAAGAACTCAGAAGCATTAATAGAGGTAGGTATTAAACAGGAACAAGGACGATAGCGCAATCGTATAATTGTTTCGGTCATAGACGCGAACTTGCTTAAATATAAACTTGACTTGTATTAGACCCTTAAAGTTCACTCTGCAAAATTTTTAAAAAATCGTGTTTGCTTCGAAAGAATCACGTTGTTTTTTTTATTGAGACTGGGCAAATACTAATAATGTAATCATTGGTCATAGTATCTGCAACGGCCAAAGAACTTAAAAGATTCCAGATTATTAAACAGTTGAGCAACTCCGAAGAAATAAATTTCCAGAATACTCGATTCGGTAACATATTTGGTCTGATATACACCTTAAATACCTTAATAACTCACGTACAGCGAACATGACCAAAGAGCATTAACGAAAGTGGTCAGTAAAATAACGAAAAAGCAAATAAACCGTAATGCATTAACTTTGGTCAAGCAACAACATTAGTGAAAGTTTTGAGTAGATTCATTTTTTTTAACTGCTTTACGTCTCTCAACAGCGAGGTCTTTAGAGACGGGAAAGGATGGGGGCAAGGAATAGGAAAGAATTCGGCCATGGCCTTTTTAAGGAAGCATCCCGGCATTTGCCTGGAGTGAATTGGGAAACCATGGAAAACCCAAATCTGGATGCCCAGACGGGGATTCGAACTGCCTTCCTCCCGAAAGCGAGGCCAGAACGCTATCCGTTACACCACCACGCTCGGTGATTAGATTCATCCTAAGCCGAAGTGACAATTGGCATTCGTTGTTACAGCAGATATCTTTTTTAAGTGGCTTTCATTAGCAACATGTTACTGAAAATCAGATCCACGTTTTTTCAGACGTAAAGTTTCTAGATTATTTTTCAATTACGAAACGCTACGAAAAGCAAACTTAATAAAAGTATTATGGCAATTAATTTTGTGGCAGTTGCTTAGCTATTAAATTGTGGACATAACCGCGAATTTCTGTTAATGGTATCTCTGCTCGCTGTTTTGCGAGCGGAGGCTGACACGTGACACCGTTCTCCAGGCAATAGCTACCGAGGTGAGCGAATGAGTGAACTTAGGAAATTATAGAGTAGATTGTTATCTAATTATTCCCCCTTTACTTCCTTCGTTATTAATGTCACACAAGAGACATGAACTTCAATTACGGAATAAGCATCGTAGTTTCATCCAATAAATTTATAACAAAAATAAAACGTCCAGAAAGCGAACGTTTAAATACACATTGCAGTCTCTGTCATCTGATTCACCAATTCTTTGTCTTCATCGCAGGATTTTTTTTTTTCAATAACTTATCAATGCCTACTTTTATTTTATTTTTTATTAGATTTGTTTCGAAATCATTACCTTTCAGAAAATCTCTAATTTGGAGTGCAACAAAAACAACTTCCTTCATTTTTGCTTGGGATAGAAGGTATCTCAAACCTCTTCCCGTTGTATCAAGGGTCTTTCCAAACTATTTCGAAGAGAGGGAAGAAACAACTTTATCAGTAACTATATACTAAGGATGAATATTTTTTCTTTCAATTTACAATTTCGCTGAGATAATTTTTTGTGTGGCGTTTATTTCTGTATGTCTATCTCAATCACTAAGATAGCAGGCAAATTTTGTGTAGCCTTGTTGAACCACCAATATCATATCACTATTTATAAATTGACAAGTATTTCCACTTTTATACTAATTGCCTTAATTAAAAAAATATTTTTTGCGTTACTTCGTAAATGTATTTATTCAAACTGGTAGAAGCTACCTAAAACACAACTACTCTAAACCAAAATCTTAGTAGTTGGACAATGACTTGCCAGAAACTCACAACGAAACATAATAACGGAACAACCAAGATCTGAAGAACAAGAAGTTAATGTTGACAAGTAAAATTCTGAAGCATACCGCTTATTCCAAATTTTCAGTAACATTTAGCCTTTAGGTCCCAGTTAATTAAAAAACCGTCCCTGATAGAGAAATTCTGATTTTAACAATAGAAATGTGATTTATAAACACTTACTGTAATCAAAGAAAAAAACCTAGGAAAACAGTGTAATCAAGGATCCAGCCCCTTATTTTACACTGTTAATAACCTCAAATCTTAAATTTTTCAAAGAATATACCAAAATATAACCAGAATTCTCATTGCTCATGGCCTAAACCATATTTGTTTTACGTATTTGGCAGTCGAGTCACAATAAAACGAAAACTAGGATTTACCATGTAAATAAATCTGCCTCCACACCTGTCATTTTTCAGTTTTCATTTCCCTCACGTATGTGCAGAAATTATCAAATTGATTGACAACCCACAGGTAACCAAATAAGTGTGTATATTTAAAACTTACTTGATTTTTTATGTCTGTCGATTCCCTCACGTTCCGAGGCAACCGCTGATTTTTTTTTCTTTTAGTTATGGTTTCACGCCTTGTCGATGTCGGGGTCATTAGAGGCGGGATGGGATTGGGGACATTTAACGGGAAGGAATTTGGCCATGGCCTACTGAAGAAAGCATTCCAGAATTCGACTGGATTGATTTTGGGAAATCACGGAAAACCCAAATCTGGATGCCCGGAAGGGGATTCGAACCTGCGTCCTCCCGAATGCGAGGCCAGAGCGTTACCGCTCACCCACCACGCTCGGTACGACCGTTGTCCTTCCCTATAACCTCGATTTACAGACAACGCCCGCCACTACTAGTTATGTGGCTTTGCAGCGATGTAGGCTAGCCCTGCACGGAGGGATCAGAATCCTTTGACTGCGCATCCTTTGTGGAGGAGGAGTCTGCCCGCATGTTTGACTTGCCGCCCGCCCACACAGACCGCAAACTCTGGCTGCCCCGCACTTCACGGCTGGCGCAGACAGATAGATAACTTTCAGAGAAAACCTTTACTCACTGCAAACATGGAGATTAAAAGCTCTCTCCATATATATTACGTGATTTCTTTAATCCCGGATTGTTTTTGTTTTCTTCCACAGGCACAGAATAGAATTCACCATAATCGAAGTTTGGCAGTTATCTATAAGGTGTCGCCATTTTCATATTTTTTTAGGAAAGTCGGGCGCGACTTCAAATGGCGCAACGGAGTGCCAGGTACAGTGTTGCGGAAATTTATCGTAGTTATCTAGAGCAAAGCTAAAATCATCCCCGTTTGGAAGTTAGAAATAACATTTTTCGCAACGAAAACAAGACGGTTAAAGTCCTATTCCATGCTTTATCCAGCACAGTATTAGTGAGTATGGGCGTAGTTAATGCTGAATTTGTTTACTTATTGGTGTATTGAATTATCTGTGGAATAAACGGACTGGATCAATGGATAATTGAAAATTCCGCACTTCAATCATCACCGTATTTTATAGTTCTGCAAAAATAGAGAAAATTGTTTGAACGTTTGCTGTAAAATATGTTTAATAGATGTGTATCGTTACTTTCAACTCAACCGAATGAATGTATTAATAATGTCTGTCTGCTATTCTAGAACACGATAAGTGATATTAAAACAGTCCTTTTTTGGCGAGAAAACCGTTAAAAAAGTTTATTTAAAAATGTAGTGACCGAGTTATGGATTTGTAGCTGGTTTAAAACAATAAACGTTTACTTCTTTGTTTGAGGCATTTGCTTTTAATGAAAAACCGTAAATGTCTTGTTTATCTGTAGTAGTACATGAAATTCATAGACAGTCCTGAATAATCGAAGTTTCGTGAGAAAACGTAGTAGGTGCTAGTCTATTAGATTTGATATAAAACATCGTTGACTCTCAACTAAAAATTATCGTGGCCGGAAACTCATCGACCTCAGTAATACATTGGAAGCACCAATTAAAACTTAATCAGACTGCCCACTTGGCACTATAGGAAAAACTGATCACTGTGTTGTCTTTTTACTGAGGTGGGAACAGATGATATACGCGGTTATGCTTAATTGTTCGAACAAGCGGGAACACCTAACAGAGACGGTTGCAAGAGGCGTTACGATCACTGTAACCAGCCAATTCAACAAAGATCATATTCAGTGAGTTCTTCAAGGGAGTTTAGCCGGATAGTGTCGAAAAAATGACGACATTTCGACAACCTGCTCGGCTGTCTTCATCAGGTCTATTTCTGTCTGTTTTGTGATTTCTTGTAATAATATCAAAAATAGACCTGATGAAGACAACCGAGCAGGTTGTTGAAAACGTCGTAGTTTTTTCGATACTATCCGGCTGAACTCCCGTGAAGAACTCACTGCATCAAGACGCCGGGAAAGTCTCCATCCTCATAAAGATCATATTCTTAGTATAGAAATGAGTAGATAACATCATTGCTATTTAGAGTTTTTTCTTAATTAACACAGTGAAATTATTTAAAAAATCTAGTTTAAAATGTAAATACACAATATCCGTGAAACAGTGGATAGTCTACGAAACTGAATTTAGATGATCGAATCACCCCCGAAATAAAATGTCTTATCATGCCTTGAAGTAATCAATAAATTGGCGATGCATGAATCTGCTTTTGAATTACACCTTACAATTTGGAAACTGCCTAGGAAAACTTTAGCTTGAAAGTCAGTAAGACAAAATTACATAAAATTTAGGATATAACTTTTAGTTAAGAAAATTCGTATGGTCTTGCCACCTGAGGACATAGTTTCAATTGACTGCGTATTCTGCTTCTGCTGTAGTGGGACCTACAAACGTGGAATCCGAAACCACGGAGCATTCTGTCGTAGCTCATATAGTCAAAAACAACTCTTAAAACTCCTGGTTCTAACGGTGATTCGATCCCGGTATCCTGAACTTTTTTTTTTTAAAAATAAAAAAAGACAAGTGTATTGTTACTGAGGTATTAGACCACTCATTTTACTTTGCGAGATTTCGCCGGAAACCCCCCCCCCTATCCACCCCTACTTCACTCCATGTAATTAATAGACCGCCCCCTTATGCGTACGACCTCACGTGATGGGTAGACTGCGCGCATGAGACAACTTAGTTACAATTCTTAGAGCTATTCCGAATACCGTATTTATGTGCACGCGATAGATACGTTTAACAACCACGATATGCGCGTTATAAAAGCTGCTTTACCCACGATCTATGAACCCCAAGATTTGGGTAGGCTCTGTAAGTGTTGTAGCGAGTTTGTGGGCTAGTGGGACCGTTGGGCTCTTTTATTCTAGAAGACGGGTAGTAGGTTGAATATCATTCGTCAGAAAAATAATATACCCAGCTCAAAATAATAGTGGTTATGAGTGCCAAATTAAAATGAATGCTATGTTTGAAGCTCTTGAAAAATTGGTTCATAAGGTCATTGCTAAACTATTAGTGTCCAAGTAATATTGCATTTTCTCTAATGAATGGAGCAGAATTAGTGCCTGTGACAGCTGCTCATGGAATTCCCTCTTTAGGCTGCACTAATTATACTCACACGGAATCTGCTTCCTCCGTCTTATTAATTGTCAGCGTCTTTAATTGTCTACTGGGACGGCCCAGGAAAAAATAAGCAGCACCACACCCAGCGATCATTACGGGAGCACAGTCCCCTGGTGCGCTTAATAAGCACAGCCTGCTGTCAGTCACTATTACGGTTAGTTTTGCAACAAGGTATTCGCGTTAAAATTTCATACTGATCCAATTATTGTTCGTGCAGAGTTGACGCGAGTTTAAGAAAATATCAAAATGAAATACATTAATTCTCAGATGTAACGTGCTTTTGTAAGTTATTATCAGAGTAAATGAATATGACATAGTAACTTTGTTGTTGACCATGTTCCGCAGTTGTTGCATAAATGTTTTTCAATAAAATCCGTCTTCTACAACTGTTTTTTCATCTACCAGACGCGTTTCGACCTTCTGGAGTGGGTCCCGTCAGTTCCAGCCACAACAATTTTACCACTGAGGATGCCCCACTCCAGAAAGGTGGAAACGCGTCTGGTAGATGAAAGTTAATAATAAAAACAGTTGTTAGAAGACGGATTTTTTTGAAAACCGAATATGACATATTTCACTATTTCACATGTATTTGAAAATACATGACCATGCACCTTTGGAAATATAATTCGAAATTTCCTGTTTGTAGATTAAATTAACCCAATATGTTTTTTTTTTTTTTTTTTTTTTTTTTTTTTTTTTAAATTTCCTGTTTATAGATTAAATTAACCCCTATATGTTTTTTAAGCTACCTGGGTAATCTAACCTGCTCTCCTGTTTTATCTTTTAACCTAATGTAATAATTAATTACTCGAATTTTTAGCCAAAGAGTGAATAAATTCTCTGTGTCCTTGTTTATAGACAGGCACGTAAATTTACAATAGTAATCATTTATCAATTTGCGGAGCGTTGTGTGACTCAGTAGTTAAGTTGTCTGAATGGAGATTGAAAGGTTCCCGGTTCGAATCCCTGTCTCGGCTGCGATTTTCATAGGCCCTTAATCCGACATTCACCTCTGACACAGCTTGATGTGTAATGTAACTACCCAGAACGCTTCCGTGGTTTGGATTCCACGTTAAATTGTAGGTCCCGTATACCTGGTAGGATCAGCGCTTTAAATTTCGGTGGCTGCGACACACATAATTAGAATTATCAATTTACACATTGCAATGTTGATTGGAAATTATTCAGACGCTTTAAAACTTCCCGAAACCCTTTAAAATTAGACGTGAACCTATTCTAAACAACACTTCTTAACTGTGACCCATTTATTTGAAAAATGTTCGAGAAACATCATGGCGAGAGCAGAGTACGGTGAAAAGATAGAGAGGCATATATATATAAGTGGATTTACATCACTTGTGTATGACTGCAATCACGTCGGGAACGGCGACACATAGCTTCACGGAAGTATCCGCAACAGATCGCAAGAACGATGGAACAGCGCTGATGGCTCCTATTGTGTTTATAGTGCTTAAATAGGTTCTAGATCATCGATATCCTGACTTGAGTTACAGACTATACTACCAGTCTTGTTAACTTGATACTATTCTATTCAACATCTCTGGCTTATGGAAGAATACACAGGTGTCCAAAGATGTTATTTGCTTAACCGTCCCCGTCGGTTAGCCTTTTGTTTCCGGGAGGTTGGTATGGAGACTATAACCGCCGACGCCACACAGGCGAGCGGGAATTATGATGAATGACTTACAAGCGTCCCATTCCATTCAGCAGCGTTTCCCTTAAATTCAAATAAAAGTATTCCTCTCTTTTATTATTGCTAGAAATACTCTCCCTCACTCCTGCCACTGATAAATAAATTCCTTAATTAATTTCAGTTAATTACTTAATTAAAATCTTACAGTTCATAATAATTCGCACTTTTATAGCTTTCTAGTTCTATGGCATATGAATTCATACCAGGGAGTAATTTGTGGGTGCTATATCCGAATGTGCTATTAATTTCACTCATTTGGCTTCGGTATCTTAAATAAAGGTATGCCACACATAACAGAAATAATATTACTTTTATCTGCAAACGTATACAATAGAGTTTGGTTTGATTTTCATACTTTATTATGGTTTGTGTAGTTTATATATTCTGCAACCTCACGCCAGGTATAATTTATTTCAATTGTTTTACATTTTTATTATCATTTTTTCACTCATGAATAGAATTCCTTAACCATTTCGATGTTTTCTATCGCATCTGTGACGAACAAGTCTTAAAAAGCAAAGGAGAAATATCAGTGAATTTGTAACCAGGCATATCTTTGAATTTCAGGGTCAAATGTGTTATGATCCCAAAATCTGGAACATCTCTCTATATTCCCCAGCCACTGACAAATGGGAAAAAAAGTTTATAACCGAGAGATCGAAAATAACATCGTGGCAATTACCAGTGGCGCAGCACACTTATATTACTACAATTATCAACTGCACGAATGGGTTGTACATTGGTGTTATCTTGAAAATGGTTAATTTGTTGGCTGGAAACAGAAAGGACGCAGAAAGTGCTCAAGTTTCATCAGCTTGTTGAATATCAGGCAGAGCAAGACCATCCGAGACTACATAATAGCTGGAGCGAATGTCACGAACAAGCCATTGTTTGAGAGGGAAAAAATCAATTGAACACCTCTCCATACAAGGCTTGAATTAATGACACAACAAAAGACGTAAGTGTATTGCGTCTAGCAAACCAGAGCTTCATAACATCTATCTTCATTTTTCCATAATTTTTTTAGGAGTGTATTATTACTTTGATTCTTTAAATTCGTAGTTTGTTTGATTTACTGGATAGTGCCCCATTCTGTCGAAAACAGTTGCCATATCATCAGGCGCGTAGTTGAAAACAGTTGTTAATGAGAACTGTGAAATGTTTCCACAAACGGGTATGTAGTGGGAACTTCCTTAAGTGGTGTCCTACGGCCAGAAATGTTGTTGGTGTCCCATAATGAAAAACTAATCAGGATACTTCGCTGTACATCGAGAAATGGGCGCCGGTATCATCAACAGCGACTTGTCCAAATACTATGAATTGCTAATAATTATTATTTGATAAATACGCCAGTACAACTGTTGTCGGATATTATTTACTTCACGGACGCGTTTCGCTTCTCGTCGAGGTATCTTCTGAAGATACTTCGACGAGGGGCGAAACGCGTCCGTGAAATAAATAATATCCGACAACAGTTGTACTGGCGTATTTATCAAATAATAATTATTAGCAATTCAATAGTATTTGGACAAGTCGCTGTTGATGATACCGGCGCCCATTTCTCGATGTACAGCGAAGTATCCTGATTATGTTTTCATTATGGGACACCAACAACATTTCTGGCCGTAGGACACCACTTAAGGAAGTTCCCACTACATACCCGTTTGTGGAAACATTTCACAGTTCTCATTAACAACTGTTTTCAACTACGCGCCTGATGATATGGCAACTGTTTTCGACAGAATGGGGCACTATCCAGTAAATCAAACAAACTACTGAATTTAAAGAATCAAAGTAATAATACACTCCTAAAATAAATTATGGAAAAATGAAGATAGATGTTATGAAGCTCTGGTTTGCTAGACGCAATACACTTACGTCTTTTGTTGTGTCATTAATTCAAGCCTTGTATGGAGAGGTGTTCAATTGATTTTTTCCCTCTCAAACAATGGCTTGTTCGTGACATTCGCTCCAGCTATTATGTAGTCTCGGATGGTCTTGCTCTGCCTGATATTCAACAAGCTGATGAAACTTGAGCACTTTCTGCGTCCTTTCTGTTTCCAGCCAACAAATTAACCATTTTCAAGATAACACCAATGTACAACCCATTCGTGCAGTTGATAATTGTAGTAATATAAGTGTGCTGCGCCACTGGTAATTGCCACGATGTTATTTTCGATCTCTCGGTTATAAACTTTTTTTCCCATTTGTCAGTGGCTTGGGGAATATATAGAGAGATGTTCCAGATTTTCTGGGGATCAGTAACACATTTGACCCTGAAATTCAAAGATATGCCTGGTTACAAATTCACTGATATTTCTCCTTTGCTTTTTAAGACTTGTATTCGTCACAGATGCGATAGAAAACATCGAAATGGGTTAAGGAATTCATATTCATGAGTGAAAAAATGATAATAAAAATGTTAAAACAATTGAAATAAATTATACCTGGCGTGAGGTTGCAGAATATATAAACTACACAAACCATAATAAAGTATGAAAATCAAACCAAACTCTATTGTATACGTTTGCAGATAAAAGTAATATTATTTCTGTTATGTGTGGCATACCTTTATTTAAGATACCGAAGCCAAATGAGTGAAATTAATAGCACATTCGGATATAGCACCCACAAATTAATCCCTGGTATGAATTCATATGCCATAGAACTAGAAAGCTATAAAAGTGCGAATTATTATGAACTGTAAGATTTAGAATTAAGTAATTAACTTGAAATTAATTAAGGAATTTATTTACCAGTGGCAGGAGTGAGGGAGAGTATTTCTAGCAATAATAAAAGAGAGGAATACTTTTATTCTGAATTTAAGGGAACGCTGCTGAATGGAATGGGACGCTTGTAAGTCATTCATCATAATTCCCGCTCGCCTGTGTGGCGTCGGCGGTTATAGTCTCCATACCAACCTCCCGGAAACAAAAGCTAACCGACGGGGACGGTTAAGGCAAATAACATCTTTGGACACCTGTGTATTCTTCCATAAGCCAGAGATGTTGAATAGAATAGTATCAAGTTAACAAGACTGGTAGTATAGTCTGTAACTCAAGTCAGGATATCGTTGATCTAGAACCTATTTAAGCACTATAAAACACAATAGGAGCCCTCAGCGCTGTTCCATCGTTCTTGCGATCTGTTGCGGATACTTCCGTGAAGCTATGTGTCGCCGTTCCGACGACGTGATTGCAGTCATACACAAGTGATGTAAATCCACTTATATATATATATGCCTCTCTATCTTTTCACCGTACTCTTGCTCTCGCCATGATGTTTCTCGAACATTTTTCAATATAAATGGGTCACAGTTAAGAAGTGTTGTTTAGAATAGGTTCACGTCTAATTTTAAAGGGTTTCGGGAAGTTTTAAAGCGTCTGAATAATTTCCAATCAACATTGCAATGTGTAAATTGATAATTCTAATTATGTGTGTCGCAGCCACCGAAATTTAAAGCCGCTGATCCTACCAGGTATACGGGACCTACAATTTAACGTGGAATCCAAACCACGGAAGCGTTCTGGGGTAGTTCACATTACACATCAAGCTGTGTCAGAGGTGAATGTCGGATTAAGGGCCTATGAAAATCGCAGCCGAGACAGGGATTCGAACCGGGAACCTTTCAATCTCCATTCAGACAACTTAACTACTGAGTCACCACAACGCTCCGCAAATTGATAAATGATTACTATTGTAAATTTACGTGCCTGTCTATAAACAAGGACACAGAGAATTTATTCACTCTTTGGCTAAAAATTCGAGTAATTAATTATTACATTAGGTTAAAAGATAAAACAGGAGAGCAGGTTAGATTACCCAGGTAGCTTAAAAAACATATAGGGGTTAATTTAATCTATAAACAGGAAATTTAAAAAAAAAAAAACATATTGTGGTTAATTTAATCTACAAACAGGAAATTTCGAATTATATTTCCAAAGGTGCATGGTCATGTATTTTCAAATACATGTGAAATAGTGAAATATGTCATATTCGGTTTTCAACAAAAATCCGTCTTCTAACAACTGTTTTTATTATTAACTTTCATCTACCAGACGCGTTTCACCTTTCTGGAGTGGGGCATCCTCAGTGGTAAAATTGTTGTGGCT
Organism: Vandiemenella viatica; assembly: GCA_031002005.1. Classification (NCBI taxonomy): domain Eukaryota; kingdom Metazoa; phylum Arthropoda; class Insecta; order Orthoptera; family Morabidae; genus Vandiemenella; species Vandiemenella viatica. The sequence goes on from JARYHS010011408.1 coordinate 117,444,176, forward strand.
GGAACTGACGGTGACCCACTCCAGAAGGTCGAAACGCGTCTGGTAGATGAAAAAACAGTTGTTAGAAGACGGATTTTTATTGAAAAACATTTATGCAACAACTGCGGAACATGGTCAACAACAAAGTTACTATGTCATATTCATTTACTCTGATAATAACTTACAAAAGCACGTTACATCTGAGAATTAATTATTTTTTATATTTTCTTAAACTCGCGTCAACTCTGCACGAACAATAATTGGATCAGTATGAAATTTTTAACGCGAATACCTTGTTGCAAACTAACCGTAATAGTGACTGACAGCAGGCTGTGCTTATTAAGCGCACCAGGGGACTGTGCTCCCGTAATGATCGCTGGGTGTGGTGCTGCTTTTTTTTTCCTGGGCCGTCCCAGTAGACAATTAAAGACGCTGACAATTAATAAGACGGAGGAAGCAGATTCCGTGTCAGAGTATAATTAGTGCAGCCTAAAGAGGGAATTCCATGAGCAGCTGTCACAGGCACTAATTCTGCTCCATTCATTAGAGAAAATGCAATATTACTTGGACACTAATAGTTTAGCAATGACCTTATGAACCAATTTTTCAAGAGCTTCAAACATAGCATTCATTTTAATTTGGCACTCATAACCACTATTATTTTGAGCTGGGTATATTATTTTTCTGACGAATGATAATTCAACCTACTACCCGTCTTCTAGAATAAAAGAGCCCAACGGTCCCACTAGCCCACAAACTCGCTACAACACTTACAGAGCCTACCCAAATCTTGGGGTTCATAGATCGTGGGTAAAGCAGCTTTTATAACGCGCATATCGTGGTTGTTAAACGTATCTATCGCGTGCACATAAATACGGTATTCGGAATAGCTCTAAGAATTGTAACTTAAGTTGTCTCATGCGCGCAGTCTACCCATCACGTGAGGTCGTACGCATAAGGGGGCGTCTATTAATTACATGGAGTGAAGTAGGGGTGGATAGGGGGGGGGGGTTTCCGGCGAAATCTCGCAAAGTAAAATGAGTGGTCTAATACCTCAGTAACAATACACTTGTCTTTTTTTTTTTAAAAAAAAAAAGTTCAGGATACCGGGATCGAATCACCGTAGAACCAGGAGTTTTAAGAGTTGTTTTTGACTATATGAGCTACGACAGAATGCTCCGTGGTTCGGATTCCACGTTTGTAGGTCCCACTACAGCAGAAGCAGAATACGCAGTCAATTGAAACTATGTCCTCAGGTGGCAAGACCATACGAATTTTCTTAACTAAAAGTTATATCCTAAATTTTATGTAATTTTGTCTTACTGACTTTCAAGCTAAAGTTTTCCTAGGCAGTTTCCAAATTGTAAGGTGTAATTCAAAAGCAGATTCATGCATCGCCAATTTATTGATTACTTCAAGGCATGATAAGACATTTTATTTTCGGGGGTGATTCGATCATCTAAATTCAGTTTCGTAGACTATCCACTGTTTCACGGATATTGTGTATTTACATTTTAAACTAGATTTTTTAAATAATTTCACTGTGTTAATTAAGAAAAAACTCTAAATAGCAATGATGTTATCTACTCATTTCTATACTAAGAATATGATCTTTATGAGGATGGAGACTTTCCCGGCGTCTTGATGCAGTGAGTTCTTCACGGGAGTTCAGCCGGATAGTATCGAAAAAACTACGACGTTTCAACAACCTGCTCGGTTGTCTTCATCAGGTCTATTTTTGATATTATTACAAGAAATCACAAAACAGACAGAAATAGACCTGATGAAGACAGCCGAGCAGGTTGTCGAAATGTCGTCATTTTTCGACACTATCCGGCTAAACTCCCTTGAAGAACTCACTGAATATGATCTTTGTTGAATTGGCTGGTTACAGTGATCGTAACGCCTCTTGCAACCGTCTCTGTTAGGTGTTCCCGCTTGTTCGAACAATTAAGCATAACCGCGTATATCATCTGTTCCCACCTCAGTAAAAAAGACAACACAGTGATCAGTTTTTCCTATAGTGCCAAGTGGGCAGTCTGATTAAGTTTTAATTGGTGCTTCCAATGTATTACTGAGGTCGATGAGTTTCCGGCCACGATAATTTTTAGTTGAGGTCAACGATGTTTTATATCAAATCTAATAGACTAGCACCTACTACGTTTTCTCACGAAACTTCGATTATTCAGGACTGTCTATGAATTTCATGTACTACTACAGATAAACAAGACATTTACGGTTTTTCATTAAAAGCAAATGCCTCAAACAAAGAAGTAAACGTTTATTGTTTTAAACCAGCTACAAATCCATAACTCGGTCACTACATTTTTAAATAAACTTTTTAACGGTTTTCTCGCCAAAAAAGGACTGTTTTAATATCACTTATCGTGTTCTAGAATAGCAGACAGACATTATTAATACATTCATTCGGTTGAGTTGAAAGTAACGATACACATCTATTAAACATATTTTACAGCAAACGTTCAAACAATTTTCTCTATTTTTGCAGAACTATAAAATACGGTGATGATTGAAGTGCGGAATTTTCAATTATCCATTGATCCAGTCCGTTTATTCCACAGATAATTCAATACACCAATAAGTAAACAAATTCAGCATTAACTACGCCCATACTCACTAATACTGTGCTGGATAAAGCATGGAATAGGACTTTAACCGTCTTGTTTTCGTTGCGAAAAATGTTATTTCTAACTTCCAAACGGGGATGATTTTAGCTTTGCTCTAGATAACTACGATAAATTTCCGCAACACTGTACCTGGCACTCCGTTGCGCCATTTGAAGTCGCGCCCGACTTTCCTAAAAAAATATGAAAAATGGCGACACCTTATAGATAACTGCCAAACTTCGATTATGGTGAATTCTATTCTGTGCCTGTGGAAGAAAACAAAAACAATCCGGGATTAAAGAAATCACGTAATATATATGGAGAGAGCTTTTAATCTCCATGTTTGCAGTGAGTAAAGGTTTTCTCTGAAAGTTATCTATCTGTCTGCGCCAGCCGTGAAGTGCGGGGCAGCCAGAGTTTGCGGTCTGTGTGGGCGGGCGGCAAGTCAAACATGCGGGCAGACTCCTCCTCCACAAAGGATGCGCAGTCAAAGGATTCTGATCCCTCCGTGCAGGGCTAGCCTACATCGCTGCAAAGCCACATAACTAGTAGTGGCGGGCGTTGTCTGTAAATCGAGGTTATAGGGAAGGACAACGGTCGTACCGAGCGTGGTGGGTGAGCGGTAACGCTCTGGCCTCGCATTCGGGAGGACGCAGGTTCGAATCCCCTTCCGGGCATCCAGATTTGGGTTTTCCGTGATTTCCCAAAATCAATCCAGTCGAATTCTGGAATGCTTTCTTCAGTAGGCCATGGCCAAATTCCTTCCCGTTAAATGTCCCCAATCCCATCCCGCCTCTAATGACCCCGACATCGACAAGGCGTGAAACCATAACTAAAAGAAAAAAAAATCAGCGGTTGCCTCGGAACGTGAGGGAATCGACAGACATAAAAAATCAAGTAAGTTTTAAATATACACACTTATTTGGTTACCTGTGGGTTGTCAATCAATTTGATAATTTCTGCACATACGTGAGGGAAATGAAAACTGAAAAATGACAGGTGTGGAGGCAGATTTATTTACATGGTAAATCCTAGTTTTCGTTTTATTGTGACTCGACTGCCAAATACGTAAAACAAATATGGTTTAGGCCATGAGCAATGAGAATTCTGGTTATATTTTGGTATATTCTTTGAAAAATTTAAGATTTGAGGTTATTAACTAGTGTAAAATAAGGGGCTGGATCCTTGATTACACTGTTTTCCTAGGTTTTTTCTTTGATTACAGTAAGTGTTTATAAATCACATTTCTATTGTTAAAATCAGAATTTCTCTATCAGGGACGGTTTTTAATTAACTGGGACCTAAAGGCTAAATGTTACTGAAAATTTGGAATAAGCGGTATGCTTCAGAATTTTACTTGTCAACATTAACTTCTTGTTCTTCAGATCTTGGTTGTTCCGTTATTATGTTTCGTTGTGAGTTTCTGGCAAGTCATTGTCCAACTACTAAGATTTTGGTTTAGAGTAGTTGTGTTTTAGGTAGCTTCTACCAGTTTGAATAAATACATTTACGAAGTAACGCAAAAAATATTTTTTTAATTAAGGCAATTAGTATAAAAGTGGAAATACTTGTCAATTTATAAATAGTGATATGATATTGGTGGTTCAACAAGGCTACACAAAATTTGCCTGCTATCTTAGTGATTGAGATAGACATACAGAAATAAACGCCACACAAAAAAATTATCTCAGCGAAATTGTAAATTGAAAGAAAAAATATTCATCCTTAGTATAGTTACTGATAAAGTTGTTTCTTCCCTCTCTTCGAAATAGTTTGGAAAGACCCTTGATACAACGGGAAGAGGTTTGAGATACCTTCTATCCCAAGCAAAAATGAAGGAAGTTGTTTTTGTTGCACTCCAAATTAGAGATTTTCTGAAAGGTAATGATTTCGAAACAAATCTAATAAAAAATAAAATAAAAGTAGGCATTGATAAGTTTTGAAAAAAAAAAATCCTGCGATGAAGACAAAGAATTGGTGAATCAGATGACAGAGACTGCAATGTGTATTTAACGTTCGCTTTCTGGACGTTTTATTTTTGTTATAAATTTATTGGATGAAACTACGATGCTTATTCCGTAATTGAAGTTCATGTCTCTTGTGTGACATTAATAACGAAGGAAGTAAAGGGGGAATAATTAGATAACAATCTACTCTATAATTTCCTAAGTTCACTCATTCGCTCACCTCGGTAGCTATTGCCTGGAGAACGGTGTCACGTGTCAGCCTCCGCTCGCAAAACAGCGAGCAGAGATACCATTAACAGAAATTCGCGGTTATGTCCACCAATTTAATAGCTAAGCAACTGCCACAAAATTAATTGCCATAATACTTTTATTAAGTTTGCTTTTCGTAGCGTTTCGTAATTGAAAAATAATCTAGAAACTTTACGTCTGAAAAAACGTGGATCTGATTTTCAGTAACATGTTGCTAATGAAAGCCACTTAAAAAAGATATCTGCTGTAACAACGAATGCCAATTGTCACTTCGGCTTAGGATGAATCTAATCACCGAGCGTGGTGGTGTAACGGATAGCGTTCTGGCCTCGCTTTCGGGAGGAAGGCAGTTCGAATCCCCGTCTGGGCATCCAGATTTGGGTTTTCCATGGTTTCCCAATTCACTCCAGGCAAATGCCGGGATGCTTCCTTAAAAAGGCCATGGCCGAATTCTTTCCTATTCCTTGCCCCCATCCTTTCCCGTCTCTAAAGACCTCGCTGTTGAGAGACGTAAAGCAGTTAAAAAAAAATGAATCTACTCAAAACTTTCACTAATGTTGTTGCTTGACCAAAGTTAATGCATTACGGTTTATTTGCTTTTTCGTTATTTTACTGACCACTTTCGTTAATGCTCTTTGGTCATGTTCGCTGTACGTGAGTTATTAAGGTATTTAAGGTGTATATCAGACCAAATATGTTACCGAATCGAGTATTCTGGAAATTTATTTCTTCGGAGTTGCTCAACTGTTTAATAATCTGGAATCTTTAAGTTCTTTGGCCGTTGCAGATACTATGACCAATGATTACATTATTAGTATTTGCCCAGTCTCAATAAAAAACAACGTGATTCTTTCGAAGCAAACAGGCATTTTTTAAATTTTGCAGAGTGAACTTTAAGGGTCTAATACAAGTCAAGTTTATATTTAAGCAAGTTCGCGTCTATGACCGAAACAATTATACGATTGCGCTATCGTCCTTGTTCCTGTTTAATACCTACCTCTATTAATGCTTCTGAGTTCTTCAAGCTCAGAGATTTTATTCACCGTGAAACACAGGTCAAGTTTATATTTGGTCTATCAGATCAACCTGTCATAATCTTTCATCGTAAAAACTGAAACTATTCTAGACCCGTGACGATACGCAAAAAACAGTCACGGGCTTACAGCAATAATTGAACAGCTGTCCTGTATCGATTTAATACCAAAATGAAATATTTAATTCATACTTATATTCAGCACTATTGTAATAACCGAGTTGAAGTAGAAAGCGTATTGGTTGCAATGCTCCTTCTCACCTCGATTGCAAAAATTCGCGTTATATTGTAAGCAAACAATGTACAATAAATACAGTTCTCTGATGATATAAAAATACTTCGTTTCGATGACATGCAAACCTGTCAAGATTATATTGCATTGACACAGTTTGTTTTGCAAGATTAAATTCCGCTGTTAAATCTTCCATTCTGATTTTTTTAGTAAATTTTGACTCAAGATAAATAAAAAGACGACGTAGTGCGTTCCCATTGTAATGGACATACATTAAAGCACATATAAAATATTTATATTATAATTGTATTATTATGAGTGTAATAACACTAATGATACTGAGTAGAAAGATCTGTGAGAGGCAGAGAATAATGTCAGGAATAAAGGAGAATCGTACAGTAGCGAGAAGAGAGACAAGAAATGTAATGACGATGTTGAACAGCTGAAATTTTAATTTAATTGTACTGAAAAGGCATTTTGAAGAAATACTGTTGAATAATAAAGACGCGTTTATTAAATATTGTAAACGGCTGCGACCACGAGGAGCCGTAACGAATTACATAAAATTGTGTAGAGAAGTTCAACTGAGCAAATTTTTGACTGAGAACAAGTGTTAGAAAGTGGACATCGAAGTGAATAGTATTGATTAAGAATCAACTAACTAAGACAATACAAAAGGTTAAGTGTATTTTTTTTCAGATGACTGAAGTCTGTTCGATGATATATAAGAGAGATCCTTCATTCAACGTCTTCTAGGATACAACCGAGGACTCAAAATACACTCCTTCTGCTGGAAGAAGACAAAGAAGTTGTCAAACCGTAACAGAAGAATTTATTGTATTTGCAACAAACGTAACTTAAATGGGAAGTCTATGGACAATTAGATTAAGTAAGTTAGTCTACAGTATTTCAACCTTTTTCTATTAATTGTAACCCTATACTCTGCTTTTTTTGTCAGACAACAATTTTTTAAGTGTTAAACTAAATGGAAAAGCGTATTTATCCACATACGAAACTTATTCCACAATACATCTATGAGATTTTGTCACTGCGCTGTTAATAATTATATCACTGTACAAATATTTCTCATTTAATCGTGAAAACGTTGATTTATGCTGCCTTGTTGATTTCTGAAATTATGAAAATATTTTGTTCATTAAATGCAAACTTGACATCTTCGTAAAGATTGTGTATACTCTTTACGCTAAAATTACCTATCTTACTTTTCAAGTATCGCGAAATCAGTGGCTACGAAAGACTAATGAGCAAACTCAATCCACGCATATTTTCTATCTTTATTAACTTCGAAGCGTTTCTAGAAGACGTCCTGTTATTGGCCGTGAGTCGCTCCAGCAAATTATTAAAATTCATCCTTTAGTTTTGGTATAAACAGTTTACAAATCTATAGATTTTACACTGCGTCATGAATAAATGGGTTTTAAATTACGTATGTAATCGTATAACGGTATTCTTAAATGTAATGAACCATTCGTTAACTTGTTCAAAAATATTAATTGCTTGTTGTTTTGAAGACCAGCCCTTATGTTGGTAAAGCAAAGCAAACGATAACAATAGCTTGAAAAGATAGAGATGAGTAAAGCAAATAGTAAATAATAGAACCCCTAATATACAGGTAGATCATCGAAGGAAGTTAAATCCGTCACACTTCCTGCCTACAACACTGAGATACCA